>JAFBJT010013252.1:9329-21829 GCA_016785325.1 Chascanopsetta lugubris | reverse complement strand
TATGTAATTCCATAGGATTCCTACGACCAGCGTAAGTGTAAGAAGGAATGACCCATGGATAAGTAAGAACCCACTTCACAGGAGCATCTTGAGTTACTGCTCCAATGTAATTATAATGTCATAAATGTCCTCCTCCTCCGGTTGATCAAACATGGAAATTTGGCCATGTTTGTGTTCCGAACCCCGAGTCATGGTGTGTTAAACTCGGTCTCTCTGTGGGCCAGAGGATGACGTGGCGACTCGGTATCTTCGGAATCCTTGCGCAACCTCCCCAGCTGTCACTCTTCTGATTCCTGTTGCTCACTGACACGAGGAAGGGCTACGCCACCCTGCTCGCATGATCCGAACTGTGATTTATTACTTGGGTAAGAAGTGAGATAATCCATCTCAAAGAGCCGCGCTATCTCCGCTCACTGTGATTGAGAGGGACCCAGGAGTGTTGAGATGCAGCTTCTGGCACAACAACACAAAGAGAACTTTCCGTTAAAGCCTCCGGGAGGATGAGGAGGGGGTTTGGCAGAGGAAGGAGAAAGGGAGGGAGAGTGTGTCAGAGTGAGATGTCTGACATGCGGTTGAGTTCTCCGACCTGGCAGGGCCTGGGACGGCCTTGGCACCGGAGTGCAGGCGGGGAGGGTGGACCGGAGTGGAAGACAGGGGGAGGCCATGTGTGGAAAAAGGAGGACTGTATTGCCCTTCTTCATTTAAGCAGACAGGTCAATTGAGAACTTTTTTTTCCCCCCCGCCACCATGTGCAATTACAGTGCTGTTCTTTCTGGAATGGCCTGTGTGGTTGTGCCCCTGGCAGACGCTGGGCTGTGGATGGACAGATGGATGAAGAGGAGGAGCGCAGGGATGGGGAGGACAGTTGAAGTGTAAACCCGGGTGGGTTGGCAAAGTGAGCAGATTCTAAGTGGTGCAGGAGCACCCTGGCAGACAGCATGGCACCTCTAATCACATTCAATCAACCCTGTGTTGGAGGCCTCCAGCCAACCTGAGTTCCAAAACTCCACCAGTCCCTCACTCTCCCCCATTTATTGCTCCGGGTCATTCGATTTCCCTCCCCCTCTCATGCCAAACACTGTGTACCCAACACACGAGCAGCAGCGCTGCCACACCACCAGCTGCACCAGCTGTTCTTTCATTATAATGTCGCCTAATTGGCTTCCTGACTAATTGCACATTTGTGCATCACAAAAATAAAAATAGGTTTTGCCAACACAAAGTACTTCTCACTCAGGCCACATGTTTTATTTACCCATAAACCTTGAGCTGCCAAGTGTTCATGGACATTGTAGATTAGTAAGAAGGACCAGGTTATATCTGACTTGTAGTCATAAGACCCTTCATCAAGATGTAATTTCCCATTACTTTACCCTATAATAATAATAATAATAATAATAATAATAATAATAATGATAATAATAATAATAATAATAATGAAGATAATGTTAAGGATAATAATAATAAGAATACAAATTAATATGTTTTTTGGGCAGTGGGGGCACTAATACTAATTAGTACTGATATAATAGTACTACTACAACAATAATAATGATAATAATAGTAATAATAATAATAATAATAATAATAATAATGGTAATATTATTATTGTTTTAATTGTATTAACTTCAGAATATTAAAAAAGCAACAAAATTGCATTCAAGATTTTGATTATATTTTCTAAATAATTCTTTTTGTGTGTGTTTTTTTCTCCGCAAGTGAATGTGAATCACTGTGAATCACTAAATATAGACACTATGGCTGATATCAGCACATAAATAAACGGCCTGACTCTATACTTACATCTCTGAAAAGCACAAATCCCTCCCTCCATATTTTTATGGACACAAATATACAGTTTGGTCCACAACTAGAGGAAGCGGTTTTGAAAAAAAGTAATGCTACATTTGCAGTTCTTCCAATCCATGCACCACTGTGGTGTTTTTGTAAACAGTTATGACCCATGTGGATACAGTCTTTTAATAACTAACTCGGTGTGTTGGAGTCGTATCTGAGGATTTCGTTTGTTTGTTTTCCTCACAATGGTGTGGTTTTTACAACATGAAATCATCCGATGTAAACACACTTTGAGGAGCATGACTCAGACGCGTCAGTACCATAAAGAGTAGGTGTATGACTCACTGCCTGTCTGTGTGGGTTCGGGATGAATGGGTGACACTTCCACTGCAAACCAGGACGCCGCTTCTCACACTGGCAACTTTGGTTACGGAGCGGCTCCCTGCGCTGTGACAGATGAGCGGAGATGAAAGAAGCTGTGATTGTCTTCGTTTGTGAACGTCGCCCTCGGTTAGACACTCCACTGACCTGAGATGTTCACACAGGCGAGGGGGCCGCAGCTATGTGCATATAGAAAGTGAAAAGCACGGGGGCACGTTTGGCTGGAGGCCAGCCTCGCATGGTGGTGACGGCTATGCTGGAAATACATTTCTTTTTTTCTTTTTTCTTTTTTTTTTTTCCAAGATATGAATCAGACTGAAAATATTTTCACTTCACTGGGCAACATGAGGTTCATTTGCTGCACAGAGTGCTGCTGTCTGCTGTAACAGTAAAGATCAGGCAGAGAGAGAGAGAGAGAAAGAGATAGAGGGGGGGGGAGAGGGGGGTGTGGTCATGTGGAGGGTAAGGGATGGCGTGATGCTGAGCGTGTGCGTGTCAGTGAAATGGTGCCACTGGGCCTGTGTCACAACACTTTAGACTGTAGCACGCGTGTTGATGGTGGTTGAATTGCACACGCAAGCCATGCAGCCCTGCCCGGGGCTAATCTGACATATTGTGTGCTCACACACACACAACAACAGTTACCGTGTGCTTACATGTACACAATAATTAAAGGCATTGTGGGTGCAGTCTATATTTCTGCTTGACTCTCTCTGCAGTTTGCTTCTGTCAACACTGATGCAATGTTGCAAGTCAGGATGGCAGCTCTGTATGTCAGTCTGTACATCACCTTTATTATCCCCGTCCCTGCTCCTCTTTAAAGGTGCAGTGTGCGGTGACGTTGCATGCAGGAGAACCTGCGGTAGACTTCGGTTGTCATTCAAACTCAAAAGATGTTTAGCACGTCCACTTTCACTACTGTGAAAACATGGCGGCCCCCATAGAGAGGACCCCCCACCCCCCTCCTCATGTAAATATACAGTAATGGGCAAAGTGAAAAACATAAAACATTCAGACGATTATAAACTCAAATAAATAAAAATGTCACTATGTCATTGATTTGAATTTTTTTAGAGTCGAAGAAATGACAAAAATATCACACACTGCACCTTTAAACAAGAATGCGATAACAGGACAAGGGAGAGGATGCTATTGACTGCGGGGAGGCAGCACACAGATGGTTTTAACCTTCAACTCAGCTATTGAATTCTCACAATCAACACTGCAAGTTCACATGTTAGTGAAGCCGCCTTTGGATTTACATGCAAGCCAA
This sequence comes from Chascanopsetta lugubris, assembly GCA_016785325.1. Taxonomy (NCBI): domain Eukaryota; kingdom Metazoa; phylum Chordata; class Actinopteri; order Pleuronectiformes; family Bothidae; genus Chascanopsetta; species Chascanopsetta lugubris. Next base: position 18,378 of record JAFBJT010013252.1, on the reverse strand, counting down.
TGACCTGAACTCCCTGAACCTCCCATGCACCTGAACAGGTGAGCTAATCAAGCATAGATCCACAAACGGCAAAGCAAAAAAATAAAATACCCCGCTAATTGGATGCAGTTGCAGTCATTTCCATGTTTGTTTGTGCCGTGCAATTAGGAGCGTTTCAGCTGCCAGTTGGACTGTATGGGCTGTTTTTTGAGGATGAGTGCACGCCTCATCATTTGAATCACAGTGTGTTGCAATCATCCAGATATTAGAAAGGATCAAACAGGCCAATTCGTTCCTGCATTCATCCGCTCTGACATGAAATACCTCGCACTAAGTGGCGAGCTCTCGCAAGGGAGCAAACTTGTGCGATGATTCTTTTCACGGAATGGTTCGCGGCGCCGTAGGAGGCTGGTGCCATGAGTTGTGCTTGTTCATGAATTCCTGTGATGAGATGCAGAAACAGCTGGCTGCCGAGATTCATTTTCTGGGCTGTTGTTTCCTCGATGCTGTCTTCGCCCTTGCTCAGACACAGAGAGAGCGAGAGAGAGAGAGGGGGGGGCAGAGAGGAGGAAAGAAGCACGAGAGTCAAGGTGTCAAGGTGAAGTTCATCTCCGATATCCTTCCCCATTACCGAAGCGCACGGCGCTATAGAATCCTTCAGCTATCTTAGCAATTACAGCAGTTTCCCACGGGCCCCGGTAAAGGGGGCTGTTAGCTAATATGCTAATGAAGACAAATGGAGATGGTCCCTCTGTTCTCAGCATGGTCCTTTGCTTGGCGGAGAAAGCGAGACGCAGAGAGATGTCGTGACAGTTAAAGACAGACAGAGGACGAGAAGTTCCCCCAAAAATAGTCAATCACGTCATAACCCACACCGATAAAACACAAAAGCCTTGCACAGTCCCGGGCCCTGTGCCTGCATGTCGGTAAAATGCATGTTAAGCCCTCGTTAGTGTGTGTGTGTGTGTGTGTGTGTGTGTGTGTGTGTGTGTGAAAGAGGGCAGGAAGAGCACGAGACACTCCTTCACATGAAAGACAAATGCCGTGATGACTGATGAGGGCTTCACCGTTCTGTATAACAGTGTTTGGGTTGGATGTGGTGCAAACACATGCTCGTCACCGTGGCCCTTTTCGAAAACGCCGTGGATGTGTCATAAAGCCAAGGCGGCTGTAATGACACGGGCCCATTACACACAGTATTTAGAGATTAGACTAACACTGTGGTTTTGAGGTCGGGAGTTGTGCTGATGGTAACCATGTGTGCCAGAGGATACACGCACTTAGGCTGCGCTGACAAATAATGGGATAATGGAAGGCAACATACCTGATACATGATGAAGGGCCCTTTGGTTTTTACGGGAATCGGATGGGTTTGGATGAGCAATGTTAGAGTGAGAGCGTTTGGTTTGACCAGAACCAGATTATCACTGTGTGACCTCTTGAATTGAATTCAACTCTTGTTCTGTATAAGTGGAGTTGATGGGTTCTGTTAAGAAGGACTCAGGAGGTGACAATGGACCATGGACCATCCATCCATCCATCCATCCATCCATCCATCCATCCATCCATCTATTCATCCATCCAGTGTCCTCTGTGTATCCAGACTTGGGTCACAGAACGGACATGTTGAGTGTTCCGAATGTCCCTATCCTCAGGCCATGCGCGCCACTTCTTCCTGGGGGTTCCCCCGAGCAGCCATTCTGGGGCCAGATGGGATATGTAGTCCCTCAAGCAAGTTCTGGATCTATACCCTGGGGTCTCCCCCCCCCCAGTCGGGTGTCTTTGGGCAATATCCAAAGGAAGGCATCCAGGAGTCATCCTAAGTAGCCGCTTCACTCTATAGCCACTCTGATACGTTTTGTTTTGTTATTTGTTGACATCATCACATAATCATAAATGATAGTTGAGCCGAAGCATTGGTGGAACAAGCACCATACCTTGGCTCTAATGCTCAGACCAAGCCCGTCCTGTCCCGGGTAGATGTGCCTCACTGCTTTATATACAGATGTTTGCCATTACTGTAGCAGTTTGTGAGGACGGTAAAGTGCGAACACACCCAGACTCGCAGTCTCTTAAAAACACAGTCTCATTCTCACACGCAGCCGTTTTCATCCTCGTGCACGCGCACGTTTAACTGGTAAACAGTGGACGTCAGTATTGTCAGCAAAGTATAATCAATAATGCTACAACCGCCTATCGGGAGCCCACGTGATGATTTTCAACTAAGTCGACGCAGAGACAATGATCGTCCAGTCGTGTAACATAACTTTCCCGTGACACAAATGTGTTTTTTGAGAGTTTCCCAAAGTCAAGTGAACTTTATAAAAGTTGCTATAAAGCTTTTTAGGGCTCCATAAGCTCCTTGTAAATACTTGTTTATTACCGTTCTCGAATCAGCGCATGTGAGAAGTATGGCTTTAATACTCTTCTGGCCAATGGTGCGGCTCAAAAGTCCCGTTGCAGTTGTGAGAAAGGTTCGACTTTGTAACCGACCTCTGTTGAGCACATTGCACTGGCAGGAGGGCATTTCTCCACTCTACACTTCTCAGTAGTTCAGTTGTCTTGCGGTTGAAAGGTTTGACTAATACATAGCTGCATTGTAAGACATGTTTGGTTATGTTTTCCAGTGGGCATGCAATACGCATAATAAGCGTCGCGGCACACTCTGCCACGGGAACGGAAAAGAAAAAGGCATTCCGATGGGGATCAGCGTGACGTTTCAGAAGCTTCTTACAAGAGCAGTTAGGATTAAGTTAGTAGATGTGCGCCACGCCCAAAGCTTTGGTTTTCACCGTGCTCGCCAAACAGTTGGGCTCCACGGGCGAGACTCGAAGCAGATGACAACAATCCACCGACGAGTTGTTTACAGCTGCAGACAAAGACATCACTATTAGGACGTTTGGGTTACATCCTGTTCTGTTTTAGCTTCGGCTTAAAAAACGTGTCAATCCCACAGCGACACACGTGTTTCGCGTCATCTGTCGTCGGCGGCGGCGGCGGCGGCGGCGCCGCCCGTTAATCCGCATGTTGCTCGGTAGCTCCATACCTCTCTGTCAGAGCCTGGTGGAAAGTCGGCCACATACGGCATAAATGGAATATAATGGGGAATGCGATGTGTAGTTGGACAAAGGCTGATTTAATGAGGAGGCGCTGAGATAATCACATTATTGTAACGTAATTAGTTTATTAGCCGGGGCTGTTCAGCGTCACTCAGCAACCCAGCTGCCTTTTCTATGCTCCACTGCTCCACTGTCGCTCAGGTAACCTTAACAACAGCCATGATTAATGGAAGAGGAACAGCTCCTTTAGTAGCTTTGGCAAGGGGCAGGCAACAAGTGAGTGAGTGAGTGTGTGTGTGTGTGTGTGTGTGTGTGTGTGTGTGTGTGTGTTTGTGCTGTTTGATTCCATTCCTTATTGTCTCCCAGTCTGTCTTGTCTTCCTTTCCCAGGAGTAAATACAAAAGTCTGTCACCGCGCACTCTCTGTGCACGTGCATGTGAAAGTGTGTGCATGTGTATAGATGAATACATTTAACTGTGCAGTAACATATATGTGAATGGATCTGTAGATCGTGTATTGACGTATGTTCAAGTAGAAAGTGTGGCAACAGTCGAGACGACACAGATACACCCAATCTGATTTAGAGATCTGCAGAGCCATCGGCCAATTAGATGCTATTATGGAGGCGGTGCCATACTGGCACATTCATACACACTCGCACACACAGACACACAGACACACACAACTACAGGGCCTGTGTTCCATCATCTGTATAATTAAGGTGCTTTTCTCCTGAATATTTTAGTTCAGTGTCTCTGCAACAGCACAGCAACAGACCTCAGTGTTTCCAGTGAAGCCTGCTGCTCTGCTCATCAGAAACACACACACACACACACACACACACACACACACACACACACACACACACACACACACACACACGGACACACACAATTTTATTCCACTGACTGATGTTATAGTTAGTACAATTTAAAGTATGAATAAATTCAGGTTTTCGTCCCATAGAAGTCAAATGCACAAAGGATCCTCTCCTTATGTTTTTATAGGGTCGATTGTTTTTAGGCCTCAGGCCACTGGCAGTCTGTCCATCGCTCCCTCTCTTCATCTCATGCTTGTGAACACGTTATCTCAAGAACGCCCAAAGGCAATTTCTTCAAATTGGGTTTAAACGTTCAGTTGAACTCAAGGACGAACTGATTACATTTTGGTGGACAGGGGTCAAGGTCATGCGACGACATGTCAAGAATGCCTTAAAGGTGCAGTGTGTAAGATTTTGGTCATTGTTGTCTCGTTTTTCTTCCATTACCCGTAAATGAGCCCATGAATATATATTTACATGAGGAGGGGGTCCTCTCTACGGAGGCCGCCATGTTTTCAAAGCAGTAAAAGTGGACATACTGGGGGTAGCTGTGGCTGAGAGGCTAGTGGCTCTGTCCTCTAACCAGAAAGTCAGTGGTTCAATTCCCAGCATGCCTGCAGCAAATCCTTTCAGATTTGGTGGAGAGGTTCACTCTGAGTCTCACGGATGACCTCATTAAATTTGGGTGGTCAAGGTCATAGTGGTGTGGAAAAACATGTTTATGTCATTTGCCATAGGGGGATTTCTTCCGATTTTGACCAGTGGTCTTTTGGACTGAGAGACTGATTGATGAGATTTCAGTGGTTAAAGGTCAAAGGTCACTATGACATAAACCACAACTATTTTGAGGTATTTCTTGTTTATATGTATAATGCTTTCCTTTCTTCAATAATTAGTTCCGCCCCCTGGGAAAAAAAAACAAAAAAACAAAAAACTTTGGAAGTCAAGTGCATTTGTGCCAAGGACTTATTTGACAGACATTTCAAAGCCTGAAGAACAGTGTTCAATGTGTGTGTGTGTGTGTGGTGTGTGTGTGTGTGTGGTGTGTGTGTGTGTGTACACATATGTGCATGAATCTAATCCTATAGCAGATGGAGGCGGAATACTATCCAAGACAATACTGGCAGAGGGAACAGCAGATCGTGAGACGGGGTTAAGACACTGTCCCTCAAAGATTGATGAGGACGGATTGTGTGACTGACGTCTTCCTGTATTCGCAGAGACTTCTGCAACACAATGCCGTCATTCACTTTATCTCATTTCCTCTGGCGGCGCTTGGCTGTGACTCATGTGTCGTCACACTGTGAAATGCATTGATTGTTACAGTCGAATTGCAATGATCGTTTTTCAAATGTTGCACTTCGATACTAAATCGGCGCTGATGCGAGTTCTGCAGAGCGAGGTGAACGAGTGTGGGAGTTTGCATTTGCTTGTTTGCATATTTGTGCGTCTCCTTGTGACACAAACCTCAGTGCCAGCCATCAAGGAGACCAAATGTTGTTTCCACCCTCTCTAATTACCAGCTCTTATGGTTTAGCCTTGTTTAGTTGTCCTCCGGTAAATAAATCCTCATGTCAGACTGCTTTGTTTCAGGACTTTCCATGGTTACAAGTCATGAGCGTGTTCCCAGGTAGAGGACAGAGTCTGTTTTTAGCCGCATAATCAACAACAGCCATGTATACGTAGTCAAATGTTTATTATACTCTTTTATATAATGAACGGTGGAAGTCAGCGAACAGTGGTGTAAACATGAGTCAGGTCATGAGTGCTGTGTTCCAGCTGGTCAGTGTTTTTTTTTTGTTTTTGTTTTTTTCCCAGGAGAAGATTGTCAGTGTTGTGGGAGGTTGTTGTTGTTGTTGTTGTTGTGCCTGGTATTTTACTGGTTAACTGGTTTGAATTGGTTGGTATGCATGATCAGCAATCTGCAACCAAGTTGAATCTGCCAAGAGAAGGAACACCAGGGGAAGTTTAAACTAAAGAAAATAAATAAAAAAAGTCTGGCAGTCGTTCACTGCACTGTAAAAATGACTGTGGTCCTGACAATGTATAATTTGGAAATGTGAGGTTACTAATTAGTGTGATCTGCAGAACTCTGCTGAAATGGATGTGAAACGTTTTGAATACACTATTTGTGTATTTTATTATATGATTATTTCTCAAGGTGTGTAGGACTTAGTGACATGTTGTGGTGATGTTTGATTTTGCATGCACCCTTATACCCCTCACCCCTCCCTTACAGGAGTGTAGCTGTTAATCCAGGCTCTGCTCCAGTAAAGACATGGAGGAGCAACATGGCTGCCTTTGTAAACAAGGCCACCTCCCATTGTTCATATGAAAAACAAGGATTCATCAATTGCAGTGATTTCATATCCCATAATTTACACTGGACCTTTAAAGGTGCAGTTTGTAAGATTTGATGACATCTAGTGCTGAGGTTGCATTTTGTATCCAGCACCTATGGCAGCCCTCAGTTGTCATTAAAGCTCAAAAGGTGTTTTGTATGTCCACTCTGAGCTACTGTAAAAACATGGTTGACCCCCGTAGAGAGGACTCTAATAGCTCATTAAAGGGTAAAGTAAAAAATATATATATATATATACGTTAAGGTGATTATAAATTCATTAAAATGTTGATACGTAAATATCATACATGCTGCACCTTTAAGTATTGTAATAAAGTATTATTCTCATTGCTTTATTCAGGATCTTGACAAAGGTGCTTAATTACACTGACTGATCCAATTTGTTAATTTTTTATACAAAGCTTTTTTTCTTATACGCCATTGTTTTTGTCACTAATTTAATACCTTGTAATCCACTATGTTTTTTCATTATGGCAAAATTCGAGATATTTGAAACTTAGATTTTTTTTTATAGCACTCACATTCACACTGGCGCACATGAGACCAAAGAGTTTTCCTCTGCATGGGAAAAAAAAAGAAAAATCGTACTAACTTTTTGATGGCTGCTTTGGACCAACAATCCTCCCATCGTGCTTCACACTCCTCTCCCTGCCAGCCTTTCCCCCACTTCAACACCAGTGTGATGGGACATGGCTGAGCTGCATGTAGAAGGAGAGAGAGAGACAGAGAGAGAGAGAGAGAGAGTTAGTGGTGTTGGGATGGAGGCCCAGCTCGGTCCCACAGGACCCTGTTATGGCAGGACGGTGGGTCGGCGGGTCGCTCCTATCAGAGCAGCCTCCCGCTGACTGGCCTCTCTGTGGGTGAGAGAGAGAGAGAGAGAGAGAGAGAGGGGGAGAGAGACTTTGCCACATGAACCATAACCCAATTAATCATTGGTGCAAATACAGGATGGAGGAGAGGGGCACATGACTTCCTTTGTTTAAACAGACACACTCAGCTGGACACAGATAAGAATAAACAGTTATGGTGGAATGCTAATATTCATGTTTTGAAGCTTAGTGTCTTTGTGTGATGCCGAACCACAAACTTTGACCCGAACAAAAAAAGTCTGTCCGGCTCTGCTTTGAATTATATTTCATTGTATTGCTGAATTCCTGAGCGTAGCCTTTGATAAATGCAGTTAAATATATAAAAAGGCCCGACTCAATACCACGCTCGCTCCACCTCTATGGAAACCCTGCAATGACGCAATCACCCAAAAACCTACAGCATCTGACTGTGGCATTCTTTACAACTGTGGACACTTATATTAGTCATTTATTTTTTATTTTATTTTTAACCTTACGATTAACCATATTGTCTTATACGATGCTATCTCACACACACACCTACATATATACACACACACACAAATATATATATATATATATATATATATATATATATATATATGTTTATACACATGTGTATACTGATGCGCATTTTGTGATTTATTCTCGTTACACACATGGAAGCAATGTTAGAGTGAAAAGAGCCATGACTGTGCCTGGGTGAGATCATGGACCAGGCCTGTGCTCTTCCCTCTGCAGAGCTGTGGCAGAGGCTGAGAGGAGGAGGCAGAGGGCTGCAGCGCAGTGGTGCTGGCAGCGCTGAGGAAGCCTCCCTGGTATGATGTTTGGTGTGGGGAGGGTAATGTTACACGCCAGCAGCCTGCTGGCTTCTCCTCCTTCCTTTGCGCCGTGCGTTGGGAGGAATGTGCCGCCTCAGAACCACAGGGAGGACGAGCGCGCTGACAGCGCGCGGTTAACACAGGCAGCCTATCTGCGCATTTGTTTATTGGTTTGTTTGTTTGTTTGTTTGTTACCGTGCATGGGGGGACGGAGGGGGGGGGGGGGGGGGGGGGGGGGGGGGGGGGGGGGGGGGGGGGGGGGGGGGGGGCGCGCTCCCGAAACAACATCTGTGCCGTGAGCTGGGGGAGTGCCGTGACACATCAGCACTCACCACTGCAGCTCTAAATCAATATTTTCCTCCCATCTCACACTGGATTGTTCCACTGGCTTCGGTTCAAGAATGGACAAGCGCTCATTGAGGAGAGGAGAAGAGAGGAGGGGGGGTGGGGGCGGGGGGGAGGCAGTCGGGGGGGGGGGGCCCATCATGTCCTTTTCCAATTCGCCACAATCGGGAGCGTCTCCTCTTACACCTCCGCCTCAATATTATCTCACCTCTCGCTTTAAAGCCCCCGAAGATCAATATCCCCCTCCGATATCATCTGTCCGTGTGATCGTGGCCGTTTGTTTACGACTGGCGGAGTTTGTGGCAGTTAAAGGGGCAGTGCGTACCATTCGCTGACCTCTAGAGGGGAGGTTGCATGTTGTATCAGTCGCTCCGCCTTCGACCTTCCCAACACGCGGGAGAACCTGTGGTCGACTTCAGTTGTCGTTAAAACTCAAAAAAGCGTTTAGTACGTCCGCTTTGACTTCTGTAAAAACATGGGGGTCTCCATAGAGAGGACCCCCCCCCTCCTCCTCATGTAAGGGTACATTAATGGGCTCAATGAAAAAAACAAAAACATGTACCGGATTAGAAATTCATGAAAACGTCAGCGTGTCATTTTTTGGGGAAGATTTTCAGAAGTGACCGAAACGACCAAAACCTCACGCACTGCACCTTTAATCATTTTACATTCACCAAACATCAAGAATGAGCCGGCTGAGCTCTGGTACCGCTCTGTTGGCTCGTTGTCCTAAAATAGTGCACAATTTGCTTCCACAAGTAGTTGAAGGGCTCAGCATCTAATCACACCGGAGGCTTTCCTAATATGCACGGGGG
>JAFBJT010013163.1:62993-87863 GCA_016785325.1 Chascanopsetta lugubris | reverse complement strand
GTGTGTTTGTATGAGACCTGATGGAAACTGCATGAAACATGACAGTTACAATGTCCAATGATCCAAACTAGTCCGTGTTATCATGTTTGATAAGAAATACAAAAAGACAAGATCTAGTGGGCAGTGTTTTTAAAGCCATAACTTGAATTCAGATGTGTTTCAGACTGTATCCAAATTAGACCTGTGGGTTAATTTAGAACATCATGTTCTGAGAGGATTTTGTGAAGTTGTCAATGGACTGATGAGTCTTTGCATGTGTTGCAGCCTCTGGATCTGCATGTCAGGATACTGGACTCTGAGTTAAGATGGAGTGTGGACCCTGAGTAGACAGCACCGACGGCCTCAGATACCACTAGTCCCTCCAACGACTTAAAACCAGCCTCTGCCCTTTGCAGAACGCCGCAAAACGCCCCCCCCCCCCCACTAACTCAATTCAATAAATACATGAAGAATTACATGGGTAGATTTTACTATCGATTCTTAGAGCTCTCAAGTCTCACTCAGTCCTCATGTGACACAGCATTTCAGCCACGCTCGCACAAGGCCTTGTATTTCTCATACACTCACCAAGTTGCCCCTCTACATCCCATTCATAGTGGCAGTTAGACTTAGGGAAGCTTATTGCAGACACGGATATGTCCAACATTGTACTTGTTACTAAACACTTCAGCCAATCAGGACAAAAACACATGTAACTTTTTATTTTATTTTTTACAACCACTTGCCCGTTGTCAAATTTTGTGAGAACTGTCAGAGGAAATAGATCAATTCATGCTAAATGAAGCTATTTAGGAGCACATTCTAGGATTTCCTGACATTCAACAAACCGAATCTTCAGACAGACAAACAATAAGAAAGACCCTGGAACTAACCTTGATTTTAATCGCCTCCAGCTGTGGTCAACATCGGCATCTGATTGGCGAATGCACAACACCCGGGTTAATGGACACATTTCTTCTTCTATGTCCTCCTCCGAGGCAGGTTCCATCGTCATTTCCGGCACACCGCTAGCTTCTAGCCGCTACATGTAGCATGTTAGCATTGTCCCAAACGTTTGTAACTTTCTTTTTGACTGTTTGAGATAGCGTTGAACATTTCTTCAAGGCAAGGCACTGGCGACACAGCGAGGAGAGGAGACAGAGCCCTTCCCGATTCGAGCAACAGAAGAAGCAGGTTATTAACGCCAGTCTTGTCGAATGACGTCATCACCAACTTCGAATAATTGGCCATGTGCATGTGACGCATCGGACGCTGTGGGAGAAAGGAATAACGTTTTAGGAGAGAAAACGTGAGTAAAAACACCCTCATTATGTTTACAACTACAAAATAGCCTTCCCCCTGTCTTTATTGTCATTTTCTAATGTCACAATTCCAACCCTCCTCCTTTGTCTGGGCTTCGGTTATAGTTTGTTTTTAGTTTTCTGGTTTGGTTTGGATTTGAACCTCATGGCCAACAAGTCACAGTAAGACATGAACGACATAATATTTTTTTTCATTTGATTTGTACGAACTAACAATATGAATGGACCAAAAAGAGATGATGGTTAAAAAAAAAAAAAAAGTATCAATGGCACTTGTGAGAAAAAGATGGCAGCTGGTGTAACCCCAATTCAGGTTCAGAGTTTTTTGTTTGTTTTTCACACCCCCCTCCACATACACAGGCTGTGCTGGCTCACAGAAAGATGTGTGATGATTGACATGATTGATTCAAGATTGATTCAGTAGTATGCGTGATTCATTTGCAGTCTTGATGTACAGGGTTTAACATAGACTGTACCTGGGTGGAACTGCTGCCTCCTGCCAGTGCCTTTGGTCAGAGGAGGGGCCCAAGGCAGCACCTGTTGCTCGGCGTGAATAATAGGAATGATGCGTGCGTTCACGTCTGGCTCCAACATTCCCCTCTAACATCACTAAGGGGTTCTGGAAAGTCAGTTAATGTGAGTTGGCAACACTGATTACTAGCCTTGAGCTTGGTTTGTCCTGGTAGTCTTTACACAACCTTGTGATGTCAGACTCAGCATATCAGTGAGGCCAAAAAAAACCATGATAGCAGGCTAAGAGAGCCTCTCCCTATTCTAAAATGAGTCTGCTAATATCAAAGGAAACACCACTCCCTAGTGTCTCCCAACACTTGAATGTCAACAATAATTCAAAACACACAATGCAAGAGTTTGCGAGCTGTGTCAGGCAGCTGTTATGAATTTGGCCATTTATGGATGTGCTGCGTCATGACAGGATCCGGACTCCAATCCAAGTAATTCAGAGGAAAATGCCAGTCAATGTAAGATTGTAAAATATAGGTCATAAGGAGTTAGGGCAGAGCTCAATAGTGCAGAAAAACAGGCTCCAGTGAGTTCTTGAATCATAAACAACTTTATTTGCAGAGGATGTTGGCAGACTCGATGGTCCTCTATGCTGTAGAATGTATCTTAAGTCTCTTAATGCCTGTAGCCAAAAGGACTCCTGCAGCCATACTGGTGCCAATCCACAAGCCTACTCTCATGAGCCCTTTGCCATAGTAGTGAGAGTCTGATTCAGCAGCTGGACTCTTCTTTGGAACCGCAACAGCTGTTAACTCCATTTGCCCAAGTTCCTGTCTGAGATTATCCTTGCCAGACAGGTATTCCTTTTCATGCGCAATCTCCAGTTCTCTTTTCAGTTCTTGATTTCTTTTTCTCAAATCCTCATTGTGGTTTTGATACTCCTCGATCAATTGCTGACAAAAAGCCAGTTCCCTAGTGGTCTTCGCCAGAAGCTCATCCTTGCTGAATGCTTGCAGCTGAACTTGGTCCAGTTCTCTCAGAAGTTCTCGCACCACATCCTTCAGACAGCGCTCCTCTCGCTTCCATTTGTCTCTCAGAATGTCAAACGGCAGCAGGTCGGCCTCAGTTTTGTTTGTTTGCTGACTAAGGAATTCTGTGCTTTCTTGACTTTCATATGGTGCTTCCGTCAGGTTTTTATATTGCTCAAGAAAGGTGTATCTGTGGCTATAAATCTCCTGCTCCTTAACATTATGCAAGGTCAGTTCAGGGTCAAGCATTTCTGCAATAAATGAAAAGCAATGCGAGTTCTCTGCAAGGCTCTGATTCTCTCAGAGAAGGGTTGACACCATCTTGGGACACACAAGCCATGTTATTTCACTCTTCCTGCATTTGGTCTGGGTGGTCGGCTGTGTCCACTACTGAGTTAATTATTGAGTGTTAATACAGAATGCAACAATCCATCAAAGGGCTACACTAAAGGTAATGGGCTTCGTCAAAAGAGATGGGATTTATCTATTGTGGTGGGCAACATCAAAGGGAAGGGATTTGCAGTAGAATATTGTTTGATACATATCACTGGAGATAATTATAAGCAAGTCAAGGTTATCTTCATTTGTAACGGCTCAGGTCTGCTTTGTATAGGCCTGTGTGAGAAGTGTCTATTTCAGTTAATTAACAAAGTTGTTTTAGTAGCAGCCTCATCTTTGTACTCTTGTTAATGTAATTCAATGTGTCCCTGTGGCTTTTCCATTGAATTAGCAAAGTTAGCACACACGATTGAGTGATAAAGGAACAGCAAAAAGAGAGTACAGACATTGTTTTAATGGTGACAGATGAGCATTACAAAGCGCAGACATCATCATTCAGTCATTCACAGATAAAGTCCCTGATGAAACAACAATGCATTTTATGGCTTAATAAAGCATGCTTCGTGAGCACAGATGATTTAAAAACAAGATTTTCCATCATTTGTTTGGGGGCAATTCCCATGGAGATTGAGGCGAAGGAAGCTGAGGTTTTCTCAGGAATAAAATATAGGAAATTGTATCTCTTTCAACCAAAGGGAACAAAGTACAACCTGTTAACGAATAAAGGTGTCAAATTGATTTATATTCAGAAACGCAGTTTAAAATATACTGTGTTCCTCGTACTGTAGAGGTGCATTTATTTCTGAGAACCATCGTCTCTCGAGTGAACATGCAAGTCCAATGTGCATAAATCCCTCTCATTGTATGATTCCTGTTGAAAATGCTTAGATACAATAGTTTATCCAGAAATAAGCTTCAGTTGAGTTCTTACGCTGTAATCAATGATTCGGTCAGTCTGGCTGGTACTTTCTCACCCCACTTCCACTCAATGTGTCCGTCAAAGGCTAATGAGAGAGAACACACAGATAGCCACCAGTACTGCATACTGCACTCCCGTACTGACTGGGCCATCTGTGCCCTTCTTCAGTCACAGGGTTAATGCCTTGTGATGTCCAGGCTGGGAAATCTGTCGTAATAATGCACTTAGTGTCAGCAACAGTGTAGTACAAATCGGTGTATGCAAGCATCCCTCCTGACTGTTTCAAAAGCTCAGACACATGTGAAGTGTGTAGCATAAGCCTCATAGAATTCTCATAAAAATATAAAACTATACAGTTATACCATAAATATCTGTTAGGCAGCATCTCTCATTTAGAATAAAGGTTTAAATGTTAGTGCATAATAGGAAAAAAATATATTTATCAAAGGACCAGTGGGTAACAGTTCAAACCGCATGCACTGGAGGATCAAGTGTTTCATCTGGAGGTGGAAAAAAAAGATGTGCCAAAGAACCAATGAGAGAAAAGCTTGCAAAATGCATTACACTGAGATAAATCATATCTTTTTGTCTGTGGAAAACAATGTGAAAAGGACTGCACCTCATTCCAATGATTGTTTTATAAAGTCATATAATGCACGTACACCAGCATTCTGCTACTATATTTATAAAATGGCAAACATCAGGCTTTATTTGGGTGACTTGATTAAATGGTGTCTCGCTCTAGTATTTGGTTTTGTAAACAGTAACATTCAAAGAAGTCCTTGCTGTCAGCCTGGAGTCTATAAAGATACAGTATGTAAGAATCGGTTAATTGCAGGGATTCTTATGCAGAGATCAGAGGACAAAAACTCTACCAGTCAGTGAGCCTGGGTATGAAGACAGAATCACTTTCTGTGCGCGAGGGTGTATGTGCTTGTAAAAGGCCCATGACTGTCGCTCACCACTGTCCCTCTGTCTGCCTGTAAACATTTCTGAACACCTTGCTTCCTTATCTTTACATTCCTTGCTTGCTCAGACGCTCTTCATTTAGATGAAGTAATAAATGAATAAACATAGTACACAACATGGATTACATTCAAGTACATTACTTCCTCAACACCAGAATGCAAGCAGGATCTGCTTTAGCAATTTGCACCTGTGCACGGTCTAGTTGTTGCTTGACCACGTGGTTTGCGTGCACATAGCATATAGTCAGTCACCATGCCGTCAATCGACATTGAGCTCCCTGGTCACCCACTTAACTGCACCTTGTCAACACACTCGCTCATATTTGTGCTGACCACATCAAGTTCAGGTGACACACCACAGGTAGCTAGAATGTCATTTTAAGTCTGCTCATAGTGCAGTGAGGGTGCGGAATAGCTGTGTGAGGCAGAACACGGAGGCGGTGAGCGCAGTGCACTGTTTGGCGAGCAACTTATTGCTCAGATCCTGGCAGCTGCGCTTGCTACCGGCTCGCTCAGCTGCCAGACAGAAGTCCCTGAATGAGCGAGCCACATCTGCGAGACCGGCAACTGCCTCTGCATTCCTCCGGTCACACCTATTGCAACCGGAGAACCACAGGCATATGCCAGCCAACTCCACCAGGGTCCGAAAGCTGTCTGCCAGAGAGTGAAGCATTTCTTCAGGGCTCTGTCCAGTCCCCACCACCTTCTGGCAGCTTGACATCAGGTGCCGGGCCTCCACCTGGAGCACTCGCTTGTTCTCTGTAAAGTGTGTGGGACATGTGTCCCGTAGATGACGACCTCCGTGACCTACCACTGATCGATCACTACTGCTACTCTCGAGAATTGAGAGAAGCTGATCTACATCCACGCGTAGTTCTTGAAAACCTGTCGGGGGTTCTGAATAGCGCTGCTGACCTAAACGACTAATGGTTTCCTTGTGCGTTTGAGTGGGGAAACAGTCAGAGTTGTCGAAAAGTGGGGACAGGAGAGGACTGAGCTCAGAGGTAGAGGGAGAGAAGAGCGTAGACTGGGACAAAGATGGAGAGTGGTTGGATGACAAGGAGAGAAAGGAGGGAACAGGTGGAGAGTTCATAAATGGAAGAACTGATCCTGAAGTCTGAGTCACGCCACTGTTCTGGGTGCGGCAAGAGAACTCATAGACGGTAAGCTCTTCGTCAAAGCTGTCCCCCCCACTGAGGCAGTTGGTGTAGACTGCTGGACAACCACATGCGTCCAGTGGTACCTGTAAACCCTCTACAACAGAGTCACACCCAGACATTAGCGCAGAACTACAGGCGAACTCTGACTTTAAGGGCTGGGTAGCCTCAAACTTATTGGAAGTCTTGGTTTGTGATGGTTCCTCACAGATTGTAAACACTTTGCAGCCTGATGAAAGTGTAGTTGGTGAATCTGAATTCTGCTCTGAGGGTCTACAAAGACCCATCAATGGCCTGTTGCTACTGATTTGTCTCACCGTGCGTGCCTGATTATGAAAAGGAAGTCCTACTCTGTTGAGATTCTGTGTGGTTACCACAACCGGAGGAGGAATCGTAGGTGAATGATGGTTCTTGTTATAAACTGGATTATCTTCACCCGCGGTTTTGGCCAGGGTTGGTTCAGGAGCATGTTTTACAGGGCCAGGGGTGTCAACCATCATGCCTGAGGTTTCTCTCTGGAGACAGTTCACAGTGGAGGATGGAGGCTCAGTTATGGGTCCTGGTGTGGTCTGGATATGGTACAGAGATGGATGTTGGGGTTTGGGATCAGTCTGGACAGGTGATGAAGAATGTACTTCCTTCATCTCTAAACCTGAGTGACAAGTGTTTATTGGGGTCGTTTCCACAAAAAATTCTGCATCTGCCTCTGATCCTGTAACTGTTGTATCTGAATCGTCCGAATCTACTTTTTCTGCTGTTGTGCCCGGTTCATTATCTATAGTTTGTGTGACATCATTAACATCTGTAACTTCAGTGGAAATGCTGACATTGTTGCAGCTCCTGTTCTCATCTGGACTCTGAGCTGTGCTCCCCGCACCGGTCTGATGGAGGGTTTCCTGGGAGCGTGATAAATATAGGGGCAAGTTCTGAATCTTCCCCCTGAGCGTGGAGGCTGATAATCGGCCCATGATGCTCTGAGAACAGGGCTGGAACCGGAAGTGAGCTGGGGAAAGAGGCGCTTTTGAAAGATCATGACTCATGGCTGTGTTTGATTTCACTGTTGTGTTCGTATCAACACTTAGCATGGGTGTGTCCACACTTTCATTCAAGCATGGTGTAATTACAAGTTTCAATGCACTTTTTGTTCCAGTTCCTGAATTAAAGGTCGGAGATGTTATACTTGTTGCAGCTCCAAGCTTTGCTGTGATAGAGCTGATAGTCCGTGTATAATCAGAATTGACTTCACTAATTCGTAGATTAGCTTCAGTGCTGCTTTGAGACTTGCTTCTCTCTTGTGTTTCGCCTTTATCAGGTGTCACTGAATTTGATCTGAGGCCAGGCTTAGACACTGGACTCGAGTCATCTTTCTTGTCACCAGAATTTGAATTTAACCAAACACTAAAATCATCATCATCAAAAACATTGTCGGAATTGGTTTCATCGCTAACTTCGTCGCTTGTAGTCGCGGCACAACTAACAGCCTCGTCCTCATTAACACTACTTGGGATTTGTAAACATGATTGTGCTTTGTCTGTGTGATTTTGTTCGCTGAAATCCTCAGACGATTTTTGGGATGAGGTCTCCAAGAGTTTGCTTCCGTCACTGTCTGTCAGCAAACACACACTTTGAGAACTGTTAGGAACTACAGCTGGAGGTAGAGGAGAGGAAGGCGGAGGGGGTGGTGGTGAGTATGATGGTGGATTTGACCTGTCATGCTCACCTTCAAGCATATCATTATCTACACTTGTCTTTATCTTTTGCGCGGTGGAATGAGATCCCACAATACCATTTCTGCCTTTTTGATTCATATCCATGGAAGACGTCGGCAGCGTGTCTGCCTCTAATGGCCTGTCCGGACATATGAGTGGTCTCTGTGAACTGTACCGTCTCACTTCTTCCGTCCTCACTTTACCATTGTTCTCACTTTTCGATACCTCAGTCTCAGGCAAAAACATATGAGAAGTGAAAGGCCCCTTCCCTGACACACCTGTGGTCTCTGCCTTCTCTTCCACCTCTTTCCCTATACCCATCTCCCCCTGCCCCTCCCCTTCCTCCTTCCCGTCACCCCTGCGATGTGCGCTCGCCTTCCCGTCTGGATCCACCCGGCAGCGGACGACTGTGATGATAGGAGATGAAGCCTTGACCAGGGCGGTGACTGATTTGGATTCCATTGTGTCAGGTTCCATCTCCATGTCTTGCTTTTTGGTCTTGGAGTTCTGTTGCTCTCTGGTCTGTTCATGGGACCCAGAGGCAGAGGCAGAGCCAGGTCCATGAGAACGACCTTTTGACAGAATGGGTTTTGACTCTAGCAGAGCTGGCTCCCCTTCAGAGTGAGTCAGAGAGGAGACAGTTGGACTTGGGTTCTGGGTTTGCTCCGACGGTTCAGGGTCTGAACTCAGCATCTGGGCATCGTTGACTTCTGCTAATAGAGTGTTATGGAGTGGATTGTATACTAAGATTGTATGTTTTGAGTCTGGTTCCGGATATGACACTGTGGAAGTGTAATTGGTTTCCATGAAGGAACGTCGCTTGCGAGATCTTTTTCTGAGCTGGAACAATGTTTCTCTGCCTCCTCCTTCCTCCTCTTCTCCTCTGTCTTCTGTTGCTCCTCCAGCCTTTTCTCCGTCTGTCAGAGATATGCTGATGTCACTGAGGCTCAGTGTGCTGAGGAAATCCATCCTCATCTCTGTGCAAATATCTACAGAGTAGCAAGAAAAGACTTGGTTTAGAGACCTTTTTATATATAAAAAATGCACTGGAGCAGCAGGCATAAACATATCGTGCATCAATACCATGAATACAGTTTATAGCGATTCAGAAAAACATAATGGGTTGGATTGAACTCATTTTTCATGGTCATTGCAACACCACTGTTTGGACAATGACTGAGCAGATTATCATGAAATTAAACAGTTGTGAGAGCTCTGAGTTCTGGAGGGCACGCATTGGACTTTGTCATTGATTTATAGCTTAATTATTTGTGTAGCTTTTCACCACTCAAACTCCCAAGCAGTGTTTGGCTTTGGCTACAACTTGTTTGATGTTTAACCACATAAAGCTCATAGCAGATGGAGAAATCAGTGGAGACCGCTGTTGATCTTGTTAAATAAATACATTCAAATTAGTTCTTGGTTTCCATTCATGGTCATTGTTTACATAAATACGAACATGCTAAACCTGCTTATTTTCTACAGCTTGACAGCTTAATCAGGTGGTTCATGTCTAGGAGGGAAAACGAGCTTAAGATTGGTCCCACTTGTGTTTTCAGTCAGACATGGGCCTCAAATGTATTTTTGCTTTGTCAAAATCTATTTATATAATTCATTTGGAAATAATTGTGTACTCGAAGGATAGTGAGTGAACTTGAATATTCAAATGGATGAAAATGGCCAATCCCTTGCCTTGATAAAGCAAAGCTCAACCCCCCTTCTGCCTTACAGGTAACACGAAATTATTTTCTCCTACTTTTTTAACTTTAATTATTTTTTCATTGAAATGTATTTTGATTAAATATAATTTAAAGGAAGAGTACGAACAACAATAAACTTCCAAAGACTGACAGAAACTACAACAATCTTTTGTCATTAGTTATGACAATAGAAATTATTTACATTGCATTTTTTGATTTATAAAACATTGAAATCTCTAATATCTGCATCAGATGTGTGGTAATAAATACCTTACATTTGTAACTCATATCAAACTTGTTTGTGTGGCCTTGCTCTGTGGAAGTACTGTAATTCATCTGGCAGCAGGGCATTGCTGGATTGAGCTCTTTAGCCAATAGCTTCATAGGTTTGTTCTTTATGGTTGTTTGGACCACATCCAACCTGTTAAGTGTGGCCACTTGAGATGTCTTTCCTGGCAGTGACGTTAAATTACACTGAAATACAAATTCGTAATACTTTGGAGAAGGAGATGCTTTGGCCACAAGGTGGCAGCAAAGGTACACTTTGATCTGTGCTTTGTTCACTCAGCTAGACGCGACAACAGCTGAATATCCCCAGAGGGAGAAAGAAAACTCAATTACCTCTGGGTGGGGCCTCCAACGTTGGGTCTTCAGGGGACGTGAAGCGATCTCTGGCGTCAAAAAACTCCTCGTCGGAGCTACTGTCTCCAAAGCCAGGTGGCGGCTGGAGGATAGGGCCTGGCTCCAGCACTTCAGCCTTATCCTCCTTCCCCTCCTGCACCTCCAAATCCTCTGCCTCAGCCTCATTTGGACACAGGGGACGGGTGAGGCTGCGAGCGCTGTCTGGTGTGATGTTGGAGCAGAGGTTGTAGTAGCAACGAGCGTCACTCTGGTCAAAGTTAAACACAAACTCCATGTGGGAGGAGGCAGAGGATGGGGAAAGGGATAATGGATATTCTTTACAACCACCCTCCCCACTTACACTTCCACCTTCCCCTGCTTGTCTCACTGACTGGTCCAGCTCTTTCAACATCTCCCTCCTCCTCCTCCTCAACTCTTCTTCCTCCTCCTCATCCTCCTCACTGGCCTCAGGAGGACTCGGCAAGAAGTCCACGAGGCGGGAGAGCTCAGCAAAGCACAAAGAGCTCTCGTCGGAGCAGGGGTTACTCGAACATTTCTGAGTGTGACGGCTGTGAGAGGCGGACGTGGGGCTAACGAGTTGTGGATCGGCTCCGTCGCCCGACATCCTGGAGCAGTCTTGGTCCGTGTCCTGGTTTGTCAAGTGGATGAGGGGGTGGGAGTGCGCTGGTGGTGGGGCCAGGAGGTGAGGCTGGACATGCCTATGAGAATAAGGCTTCAGCTGAAGGGGAGAGTAGCTCTGGGCATGGGATTGTGAGGGAACGTTGAGATGGCTGGAGGAAGAGGAGCACATCAGTAAGTCATCCTCCTCCAACGCGTCGAGAGAATCACTGGAGGGGCTAGTGAAGACACGGGAATCAGTCGGAAAAGACTCGGATGGTTCTGACACGGAAGGCTGCTCCTCTGCTGCTTGCACCTCCTCCCCATCACCAAGTTTCCCCTCCTCTCCCTCTTTATTGTCTGCTACTTCAATCCAAGTCTGTCCACCGACCTGCGCTCCTTCTGTCACCTCCTTCAGCTCAGTATTTTCATTCATATCCTCTTCAGTCTTATCCAGGGGAGACTTTTCCTTTTCAGTGACAGCTGCTTTCTCTTCACTCGGTTTAAATCTTTTATCTCCCCAAGATCTACCTCCTCTCTCTTTGCTCTCTTTGCCTCTCCTTTTGTCTTTCCTTTTTCTTCTGTCCGGATCAGAAGAGGATCTGGTGCGGGGACAAGGCTTCTCGTTGAGAGACACCAGGGTGACTAGAGGTTCCATGTCCAGGTCTGAGGAGTCGTCCGAGTCGCTGCCACATCGGGAGACATAACCTGCCGACATGAACATCGGGATAGGAAATCAATGTATGGGCAAATGTAGTACTGTCTGCAAAATTGGATACATGACAATGTGTTCAGTGACACATCAAGATGAACGATGGTATGGATGTGGAGGGTTACAAAGCCAAAAATCATTGGTGAAAATAAACATGAATTATGCAGTCTAGACAAATGGATATATCTATTTTCTTTGACCTTTTTTGTTGTGGTTTTAAAAATATCTTGTGGACTTGTATGATGGCTTTTTTCATATTGTTGTGCTTTCATTCAAATCGGCGTCCTCCGCCCCATCAACTAATCGCAGACCACCTCCCCCCTTGCCCCCCCCCCGTTGCCGGCGACCTGGTAGATCACTTTGACTTGGTCATTAAAAAGTGTGGGCACCCCTGTTCTACACTGTCTTGCCAAGTGAGATATATCACTGCCATATCACTGCCATTCACTAAACTGCCTCTCTCATGCATCTTATCAAAAGATTGGTCGGCCATCTTTACACACGAATAGAAACTAACTTAAAGGTGCTATGTGTGAGATTTAAAGGTGCAGTAAGTGAGATTTAATGATTAGCATGTTCCATTTCAACTGTTCATCAGCCCCCAACGTGAGATTTAAGTCTAAATCAGTAGCTGTTTAGTTCTGTGTACATATGTTGCCATTGTACCTTCCTCTGCAGACACTCTGTGCTTCTTGGTGTCATCTATCCAGGGAAAGATGTTGAGGCTGGGGTCAACAAAAACTCGACAGTACCCTGCTATTAGGCAGGACATGTCTTTGGCTGCCACCGACTCCAACAGCAACGTGATGGGCTTCATGTAGGAGAGAGGAGACAAGATGACATGAGATGAGATGAGACAGATTGAGAGGAAATAGAAAATTGATGTCTCCAGTGGAAAGACAATGTACGTGCAGTAATCTTGGCGAGTGGATTTCCCTTGTATTATAAACATATTTAAGGGTCATGGAAAGAGATAAAACCTTATGCACAGGTGCCACCACTGGCATGTGGCATCAAATGCAACAATGCAACGTGAATGCATTACTTTTTAAAGGATATTAACTATGATCACAACATTTCAAATTGGGACAAAAGACAAAAAGATTGTAAATACTTATATCATATCAAATAGTTGAAAATAGCTACAATGCTGTAATACATTATGGTGCACTTTCTCTTTTTGTAGCATTTTTTTGTAGCAACAGATTCATATATTAATATTATTACTGGCTACAGCCCTATCTTGCAGGCAGCAGTTTTATTTATTAGTATTCAACAGGCTGAATCTCATCCCATACAAGTAGACACTGCAAAAGGGGGGAAATTATAAGGTTAAATACTGCTCAACCATGCATGATCCAACTTGGTAGCAACATATAATTCAGTCACTACAGAGTGTTCATAGTATTTGGTTTGTGCCCTTACCTTGATGTCCTGCAGGTATATTTTGACCAGGCTGACCTTGTCTGACTCAGGCAGCAGCTCAATGCGAGTGATGCAGGTGAACTCTGTAAGGGTGGACAGGATGCTCAGCTTGTGGTTGACCACCTGGCTCACCCCGTACCGCGCCCCCACCAGCAGCGTCACCATCGACTCCCTGTCCTGGAGCTTCAGTGTTGGAGAGGTGAAGAAATTAATCGGCCTCATTTTGACAAAATCAGTATAGGTATTCAGATATTAGTGAAACCCTACCATCATGGTGGCACTGAAAGATTTGCCTCCAAATGACTTGAGATCAGCCAGCTCCTCCAGGTAGTTTATCCGGGCCTGGTCCACCGACACACCTTTCTGCTTGGGATCATGCAGGGTTTGGCTTTTCTTCATGTGATAGCCAATGGCCTTCCTCAAATCCTTCTCCCGCATGTTCCTCAACAGTGTGGAGGACACAAAGTTCTCGATGCCCCACGTCTTACTGGAGCAAACACAGAGCACATCCAAATGTTGACAAGATTGTTAGAGAGCTCAGCCTGATTTTTACATATATCACGTCGTATGTCAAAAATTACAAATGTAAATTTCGAATTTTTTTTTGGGATCATCATGCAGTCTATAATATGATCAACAGAAAGATGACATTTCAAATGTGAAGATGGATATTATAACTTTTTTTAATAATATACAATTTTAATATCCAATGTACCAGGTTTACAACCTGTATTTACCAAGTAACCCTTAACATCTGTCTCTCTCACTGTCTTGAAAAACTGTTGAGGATATTAACTTCACGTCAGGATTGAAAACTGCAGTTTAAATTGAGTTATTGGGCATAACATGTTATCCATCCTCTTATTTGCCCATACTAGACTGACACAGAGAGTCACAATCAATCCCCATTACAGCAACTAATATAGAGAATGATAAAATAATTTTCATTGCAGATAATGTAAATTATACAGGCTTGACTGCCGCATATACTGTTTATAAAAGTCCTTGTCTCATAAACCCGGGGGAATTGGAACTATCTCTATGGCTATGAATGGGTTTTGAAACAATTCATTAAATTATCCGTTCAACACAACAGTACCAGCATAGAAGAGCACTCTGTCCTACAATCATGTTATAGATGTATTTAGAAGCTGTAAACATGTTCTCTCCCTCACGTGATGGTCTTCAGGTTGGTCTTCGACGACTGTCCACAGCTCGCCAATCTCTCCTGGATGTGCAATGCAGCGAGTCGCAAGGCAGTGTTACACCTCATCTCTATTGCAAAGCGCTCCTGCAGCACATCATTCACGCCCTGAGATGAACAAAACATGTCAATGTCACTTGGGGATAGTCACTCATGCCTAGTATATGAACGCTGCATTTGAAGAAAGCCTTCGGATTCAAGGATTCCATTTTTTCATATAAAGCAAGAGTTTATACTCTCCACATTCAGCCAGAACATTTGTTAGAACGAAAGGTAAGCATAAATAGATATACGAACTGAGGCAAAGATTTTCACTTAAAAACATTCATTCCGCTTCCTACTTCCAAATAATGGAGGTAAATTCCAACAAACGCTGATGGGAGTAACTAGATCCTGGGAGTAACTTTGGACACATTTTTAAAAAGTGTGAATTTTCATAATATGACTCCTTTAAAACATATTTTCATAAGTGACTTGCTCTGGCAATGCCAAAGTAGTTCCATGGTCTACCTGCAGGTAGAGGTATTCAAAGGCTGTGGGATCCTCCTGCAGCATAGTCTGGAGATCCTTGGGCATGAAACAAACGCGAAACAGACACCTGTAGTCATGGGCCTCTTTCCTCTGGACCACCTGCAGGCACACATACTCTTTACCCTCGTGTTTTTCAGTTCACAAATTAAGCATTTGATGAAACCAGTGAAATGCTACTATTGTTCACTGTGTGTGTGTGTGTGTGTGTGTGTGTGTGTGTGTGTGTGTGTATACCTGCTGTATCCTCTCCTCCTCATGTAGCAGCAGTAGTTTGCTGATGCTGTGCTGCTGCTCCAAAACCAGGGAGAAGTGTTCAATGTGGCTCAGAGAAAGCTTTTCCTTGAGTGTCATCACAATGTCCTGATGCACACGAAAGATCACAGCATTACAAACAGTGTTCCATCACAGCAGGTAGTTATGTAATACATGGCTTTCTCTTAATATACTTTGATACTTGACTACAAGCTACGAACCTCTATCGGACATGCTCGTATGTTTTGACTTTATCACACTGTGTGACCACATGATATACCTGATGTATAGTAATCCCAGAGAATGCTGTTCTAAACGTAGATTATCTTTCAGTCTAGCAAAATTGTGGCGTGACATTGGATGTCATTGTGGTAGACGATGGTTTAACAGTACCTTGACTGTGGTGCTGGGTTCAAATTTAAAGGCCTTGGTCTGCCCGTTCTCCAGATAAACCTTCAGAACGTTTGGTAGAAACAGCAGCGAGTTACCCTGCAAACAGACAAGGGTCCCGGTCAGGGTTCAAAGTCCCCTGTCAGATGATCAAAGTGTGTGCGTCATAAAGCTGCTGGTTCAAGAGGATCATGGGTAAGAGACTTGGACACAAGAGACAAAAAATTGATGGATTGTGTCTTTGATTTTCATTAGCAGCTGTGGATGAATGGTGACAGGAGCTGTCCTCTAACCAGAAGGTCAGAGGTTCGATTCCCGCCTTTCCCACTCTGTATTCTGAAGTGTCCTTGGGCAAGATACTGAACCACACAACGTCTTATGTACTTAAAGGTAAAAAGTGCTGCAATCATGCACCGTATGAATGTTTGTGTGACTGGGTGAACGTAAACTGTGCTGTAAAGTGCTTAGAGGGGCCACCAAGACCTGACGAAGGGCTTCTGTAAAAGATGGTGGCCTCCATGGAGAGGGCCACCTTTTAATATACATTTTACAGCTCATGCGAGGGTAATGGGAAAAAAAACCCCAGTTCATACAAAACACATGTAGGTGATTATAAAAATGTCAGCATGTAGTTCTTTTGTAATATTTGTTTTCTGCCAATAGAAGTGATACAAATGACAAAGAAATCTTACACACTGCACCTTTTAAGTAATAGAAAATCTACAGCCAATCAAAGCAATGGGCAGGGACAAAGCCACCTATTACCTTCGAGGAAAATACACACTGTACTGATCTGAACATGCTGTAGCTGCAGTTGGAAAGACATCTCTCCTTTCACTGCACACGTCTCTACATCAAATCCTCTGGCCCGTTTCCGTCTGCCGGGATTGTTCTCTAGGGTGACTCATCTTTTCCTGCATCATCCCTTTTCTCTCATGATTTTAGAATGCGTTTTTCTGTACTGACACTTACACTTTGAAGTTCAAACTGAGCTGTGTTAAATTTTATGCATATTCCATTTCTCTTGTTTTCTCCTCTATTCTGGGATGGTGACAGAGTTCATTTCCTTCTCTCTCTCTCTCTCTCTGTTTCTCTCTCTCCATAATCTGAAGTTTACTGCCCTGTAATCACAGACATGAGGATGAGGCCGTTATCGATCTGTGTGTTTCACACGATTAGTAATGGGCACTCCAGTCTCTGTGGTTTTTCTCATCCAGTTAATTTCACATCCGCTGGCAGAATGGAAACGCCTAGAAAACTCCATACACATCACACTGCTCCTCACCATGGAGAGAAGCAACACCTGAAACTCACAAATGCACTGCTCGTTGAAACTCAGTGGTTTCTGAGAGCTCCCAGTATTATCAGTATAGATAAGTAACAGGATGAAGGAAAAGTACATTACAATGAACAATATGGACCACTTTCCCTCTATAGACCTGTGACTAAACATCCTTTTATGCTGTTAAAGGCCAACAACACAAAAGTCCCATTAAGAAACAAATGCCCTCTCTATTGCTTTAATATAATGATTAATAGTCTAATGCTGCTATCTATAGGAAGGGGGGGGTAATCCAGACATGTAAGCATGTACTAGGGTTGCAACTCTACTTCCACAGTAATGCGGACTCTGTATAATCCATAAAAACACATTGAACTCTAAGCCAGTGTTCTCAATTCTTCGAGAACTGCGCCCCCTGCCTGTGAAAGATGTCGTCGTCCTCTCCTGCCCATCAGCCTCCTCACATCGATGCATTGAACTATCATTGAACCTGTCAGGCGGTTTAGTGACGGTGAATGACTCGGGACCATAGCAAACCTCAGGCAGCAGCCCTATTCAACCAGAGGCTGCCGTGCTGCTCGTGTTACGGCAGCTGACGTAAACGCACATCGCCTGAAAGCGTAGCATGCACACTCACCAGACAGACAACATTGACCGGGTCAGGGACTGTTATAGATTGCATGCTTTGCGGTCACTGATGCAATGATTTCTGAAGAAAAGGTTCAAGCGCTTCCTATAGTCAAGTGTCTCACATGGACTCGGCCAGTCTTCACATAGTTCAGTTACTGGCCAAGGATGTTACAGAGCAGCTTTAGGAAGATTCATCGAAAAGCAGAGTTGCTTTGTTGCTATGGATGAATCCACTGACTGTAATGGAGTGCATCATCAGGGGGAACATCAGAGAGGCCGATTGTACAATGAACAGGAACTGGGTTTACACAAAGTGTAAAGGTTACAAATGGGACTATAATTGGTAGAGTGCAGCCATAGCCCAATGTATTCCTTTTTACACTGCATCATTCAGCGGTCTGTCCTGTACACAAAGCTCAGGGGCAATCAGAGGAAACCTGGGTCACAATAGCGCATCACGTTGTGGAACTCACCTGACAGTGACCGTTGACTTCCACCTCCTCAGCAAAGTGAACTTTCACAGGGTTGGACCTGAGCTTGGCTCTTTTCTCTGGTGTGATGAAGGAGGATTTTGGTCCCTGCAACAGAAACAAATCCTCAATGAAGTTGTCAGAGTTATTCAGTGTATAGTTGGCACTGTACATGGTTGAGTATATTTTTGGGGAAGCACAAGGGAGGGGTTCATGTAATGAAAAGATACATAATGCAATTTAGCAAAAAAAACTAATGAAGTAATACAAATTCAAATAAATAACATGTTAAACTAAAAGAACATTCAAGACATTGCATATCATATTAATTCAGGACATCGAGGATTAGTAGTATCCATTTAAATCAATAAAAACATATTTTCATTGTTTGTGGCAATATGGGAGGTAAAAACAATAATGCTATCTGAATGCATGTAATCCAAAAATAATATAGAGCATTCACATGCAGTTTGGATATGCAGCATTTCTATCAAGTGATTCACATGTGAGAGAATTCAGTTACCAAAGTTACAACAAACTGTAAAAAATAAAAAGATATATTTAAAAAATGTTAGGCAATAATATACGTCACTACATTTCATATTTTCTAGGAAGTACTCGTAATTCCTTGCAGCTCCGTAGTGATTGGTTGGAGGAGCACAGAGCTATGAATCAGACGGTGAGGGTGCCTTCATCAGCAGAGCTGCAGATGAGCACTATTGAGGAGCGGCCGTCTGATTACCAATCTATTTCAGCTCAGTGCAAACATATACATCAACCACACACACACACACACACACACACACACACACACATACATACAAACACAGACACAAACATACAGGCAGCAGAGCGTGTGTGTATGTGCGTGTGTCTGCATGTTGGGGGATAACATGTTGACAGTGATGTAGTGGTGGTACCTTGGCGACAGGATCCATGTTACCAATGACACTTGACCCTGAGCTGATAAAGGGATTTAGAACTGTGTATTGACAGTGGGTGTGCGAAGTGTGTGTGTGTATGTGTTAATAATTCTACGAGTGTTGCACTCAACGTTTATAGGTGTGTGTTTGTGTTTGTTAATCATACGTAGGCACAAAGGTTCCTCTATAGTTCTATTGGCAAAGTCCAAGTCAATATCAGATATTTAATGTGTGTACCAGGGCGTCAATGTGTGATTCTGCGATATGTGTGTGTGTGTGTGTGTGTTAAAGACAGCAGACTCACCAGCATTGTTCTGAGGACAGTCATGGTCAGTGTATCTTGACACTCCCTGAAACACAGGAGAGGACGAGCGTTGGACGTGAGGCGCAACAGCGCTGTGTGTGGTGCGGGTTCTAATAACCACGCGTGTCTGTGTGTTTGTGAAAGCCTCCGTCAGCACAGACCTGATTATTTCAGCAGCTTGCTCCGGGGTCAGGTCATCGACGGCCACGTTATTGATCTTCACAGGCTGGTCGCCGGGGACGAGCCGGCCATCTGCAGGACCACCTGCGCACACAAAATGTCCTTGTGTTGTCAAGCCCGAGGGTGTTCAATTGTCCTGCATTCATTCTGCAACAGGCGCGGATGAGAGGCAGCGACTTGTATTCAGGTGATCTGCTTTCATCTCAAACTGCTGCACACAAACCTTGCACCCACTGCAGGAGGAGCAGGTATCCAGGTTCATCAAATACCGGTGAGAATACTGCAGTCATGCATCCATTCAGTAGACTTCCTTCAATTCTCCCATTTATTGTCTGCACCCCCATTTTATCCTATTGCAGTGATTCTCAACTGCTGGGTTGCAACCCAAAAGTGGGTTTCGGGCCTTTGACTGGAAACCAAAGTTAAGAACAACAATCCTATGCTTTTATTTTGAAGAGGATTTTTTTCTTCATCGGGGTGCCAATGCTGCTTTAACCCGTTAGCCGTCATTTCACAAATAGAAGAAATGAGAGTAGATTTTTGTTTATTTGTGTTGACAAACAATGATATATTCTGTACTATCTCAGTTTCCAACTGCTCCAACTTTTCAATAGATACATTTCATAAGTAGAAAATGTTCCTCGATATAGGTCACGGCTCATCAATAAGGGGTGGTGGAGGGTCCCGAACCTAGATCAGTTGAGAACCACTGTCCTATGTAAGAGTACATGATTAAACAAACACAAAGTATTGATTGATATAAAGGGACATGGCTCAAGGCCGGTTAAAACTGAACTAAAACTATGACAAATAAAGTGTCTTGTATCTACATTTGTCTGCCAACTCATCTCAACATCATCCCCGCCACTACTGTCACAAACCACACCCACAGCAAATGTTTTACAAACAACATCAAGAAACAATTCTGTGCTCAGGTGTCTGACTGTGAGATTATCATTTGATATTACTAACACAGTGGACACTGTCAGCAGAAACATCTGAAAATGCTATAGAATTACTGCAGCACAGGCCGGAGACAGATCGAGCCAACGCTCAGCTGCGTCACTGGAGACACGAGAAACTGAATGTGTGTGTGTGTGTGTGTGTGTGTGTGTGTGTGTGTGTGTGTGTGTGTGTGTGTGTGAGTGTGTTGAGTGTGTTGAGTGTGTTGAGTGTGTTGAGTGTGTTGAGTGTGTGAGTGTGTGAGTGTGTGAGTGAGTGAGTGAGTGAGTGAGAGAGAGAGAGAGAGACGTGAAATGAGAGGTAATCTGTCCTCGGACGGTTGGGGATTCAGGTCCTCGGGGCTCCACAGCTCAGCGACAAACTTCACTTATGTCATTTCTGACAGGTCAGCAAAAAAAAAAACAAGACGTGCTTTTGTATCAAGATAATTCAAAAATTAAGAGATGTTAGAATATAAAAAAAAAATAGATTATATTGGACCCATTCCCCCAAAATCCATATTTGTTGTACTCCAATACTTTACTGTAAAATGCACAAGACGATTTGCAAGACAACATAGAGACAGATATTGACTTCAATGAAAGTTCAGCAATCATGGGCACACAGGTATTTTAGATGTAACATCTGTCAGTGATGTTATACTCGTGAATAACGCCTGTGGTCTGGACCAGAGGAAAAACATTAAAGAAACAGTGTGTAAGATTAAATGATATACAGTAATCCCTCGTTTATCGCGGGGGTTACGTTCCGAAAATGACCCGCGATAAGTGAAATCTTTTTTCCCTTCACCCGGGGGGCCCCCCCCCCCCCCCCCCCCCCCCTACACACACACACACACACACACACACTCATGTAGGTGATCCTATGGTCGCCTTCAGTTATCATTAAACTCAGAGGGTATTTAGTTCATCTATTCTGGGCGGAATAGATGTTCAGTCTGAATTGAGCCTTTCGAACGTACACAGCTCCCATCATGCTTAACATGCCCATTATTGCTTATAGCACACACACACACACACACACACACACACACACACACACACACACACACACACACACACACACAGTACTTTTCCTCTGCTGATGCTACTTTGTGTGCATGTATGCAGTATCAGACCCCCTCTTACAGTGTGTTGTGTAGAGTGGCCAGAGGCCTGCAGTGGGCTGGCATAGCTCCACTGTTTCATTTGCTGAGGAGACGTGTTCTTTGCAAAGTAAGGGACCGACGCTGTGGAAACATTATGTTCTTGAAAGGAGGAAATATTCAACTCAAAGGAGACCAGTGCCGCACTGTAAACTTTTCCAAGTGTACCGTGCGACAGATTAAGTGCTGCTCACACACTGTAGGTGAAGCATGGTATGTGACGGTACACACGCGTGCTCTGCACAGACGTTTAGTGACCTGCTCAGCAGTAATCTAGGCCTGTGGCTCCCAACTGGTCCGGCTTCAGGACCCACCATCACCCCTTCATGACGAGACCTGACCCACTTCCCTTTCGCCATGGTCAATTAGCATATGTAAACAAAGTTTGCGGGTCGTCTTCTGGCAGGTGTCTCTTAGCTTTACGGGGCATCGTCACGGCCCTGGTGGTATTCAGCCCAAAAGTGGGTCGAGACCCACCAGTTGAGAATCAACTAAGCATCTCTGGGTAGTTTTAAATCCCCAAAACCAAACATGAATGAGACATGGAGGCATGCGCAGCGACAGATTGTGCAGAAAATGTCTCCCTGAAAACGCATCCTCTTCATATATAGACAGAAAAAAAAATCAATTATTATTTCAATGTTACAAATTTGGCCTTTGAATAAATAATGAGATGAAGAGTAATGCTGTTCGTGCCTCTCAGTTCCTAGTTCCAGTGCTTCCTGCTGCAGAAGTATTATAAGACTAAGAGAGCCATCACTTCTGGATGGGGCTATTGAGACACAATATTTCCTGTGTTTCTCTCCTTTCACTTGGGTGGCCAGGCTGATGCACAGGCTCTTAGGTGCTCAGGTCCACTGTAGCATGTGTGTGTGTGTGTCTGTGTGTGCGTGTGTGTGTATGTGTGTGTGTGTGCGCACATAAAATGTCCTTGTGTTGTCAAGCCCGAGGGTGTTCAATTGTCCTGCATTCATTCTGCAACAGGCGCGGATGAGAGGCAGCGACTTGTATTCAAGTGATCTGTTTTCATCTCAAACTGCTGCACACGAACCTTACAGCCACTGTAGGAGGAGCAGGTATCAAATCAAATAGTGTGTGTGTGTGTGTGTGTGTGTGTGTGTGTGTGTGTGTGTGTGTGTGTGTGTGTGTGTGTGTGTGTGTGTGTGTGTGTGGATGATGGAGCAAACCAAAACACTGCAGACCATGCCAGTAGAAGCAGGAGAGGCAGCTGAATCTGGAGGAGACATATCTCTATTTAAACACGCAGTGTCAGCAAAGAGTTCCTGACACAGAGTCCTTCATCATATCTTCTCATTCAGTGATATCCAGTGTGGGTGCTGTGATGAGTTGGGGGTGGAGGAGATAGCATACACATTTACAACACCGTGTGCAACTAAACACACTGCACTGCATTGTACTCCTCCGCCAACCAGTCCAGTTTTAGTCCACATCATTCTGTTTCCAGAGTCTCTGTGACCTTTACAGTGACATGTAAATCCATACATATTTGAATACAAATGACGACCAGTGAGGAAATTATGTTAGAAGTTATTGTGATGTCGATCGTGCGATAGAAGACATGTTTACGAGGAGAACTGAACCCGTACTTTGACCGTTAACCACTAAATTCCGTGCAGGTCATCCTTGAACCTGTGTGAGTGTTGTGCCATGAGACCCTACCATCTTTGACCAAGATACTCTTATCAATCAAACTCTATGAGCAGCTGCAATCAAAAGACCAACTACGTGCCTTTTAAGATCACATTGTTCATCATAAGCTAATAAGTCTACTCATTATCCAATGACATCAATTAAGGAAATTGTGTTCATATAATGGAATGGACCAATGTAAGTACACACAAATGGAAGGACAACCAGATTTCATCATCAATAACTATATTATTTTCTCTGTACTTAGTCAAAAAGGCATATTGTCTTGTTTTCATGATTCATATTTCATAAATCTGCCATACCTGCCGTGACCTCTTGTATGAGGATGGGGGCTTGGGAGGAGAGAGTGAGGCCATGAGAGTTGAGGGCGGGGTCACGCAGGATCTGAATAGTAAAGCGGAAGGGGTAGTTCCTCTGATCGGAGCCACTGGACTCTGCCGTCCTCCCGTCCACTGCTGCCCGGTCTCTGCAGGGGAACAGACAAAAATAATATTAAACACACACGTGCACTATATATGCATGTTTACGTACACAGATCAGCCTTGTCGTTACAGATGAAGTAAATAAGATTGATTATTTGGTTGCCATGGCACCTGGCACCTAATCTATCCTTTATGGATCGGAGATGCTCCAATCATTAGCGCATCTCCATAACTGCTGCTCCTGTGGAATGTTCCCAGTCCACAGTGGTCAGCTCTGAACAAGTGGTCCATGGAAGAAAGTACAAAGAATGGGGGATCCACGTCATCATTTCTGGGACTAAATGATCTGCTAGTGCCAGATACCACAGCAGACTTTCAAAGTCCATGCCTCGATGGATCAGGGCCGTTTCTGAAGCAAAATTGAGACATACTCAATATCTGACAAGGGGCCATATTGTTGTGGCTGATGTAATATGGAGAAACACGATACAATATAGAAGACAGTGTCTAATATGGACACAAGCACCAGTGTTACCATTCTTCTACCTGTTTTGGGTCATTGTTTGTGGAGTTTTTGCCGGGGTCTGAAATGTTAGGCTCCACTTTGAGAATCCTCACTTTACTGTCACTTGTCTTTAATGATCACATTATGATAATTATGAAAATGAATGAATATTAACTCTTTACTATAGATACACACAAATGTATAAACGTAAAAAAAAATAGGGCTGCAGCAAATGCCTAATTTGACAATTATATTGTGAATTATTTGTTCTATTAACTAGATTAAAATAACAGTTTATATAAAAATCATGTACTCTTAGAAATCAAGATTGAAAAACTATATATGCTACAAAAACACTTAAAAATGAATGCATTGTGCATTTGCTGCTTTCACATCGTGAGCCTGTGCTTTGCTGTTTTACAGACGTGATACATTAATTTTAAACTAGTTACCAACTGTCTTAATAATCGATTCATAATTAAACATTCCATAAGTTGTTGCTGCCCTATAGACATATATTTGATCCTCAAAATCGAAGGAGATTCACAGCTTTGGAGCCCTACTAAAGACACGGGAGAGTTGCACCTGCTCAGTGAGTGAGACCTGCTGCCCAGGTCTCTGGACCGTCTCAGCCATCGTCCCACCACCTGCTCCACCCGGCTGGTCCTTCGGAATGCGGAGCGGCTCCTGTCTTGCACCTCCATTTACCTAACAATGGGGAAAGAGTGGAGAATGACATCCATATACCATATGTTTCTTATTCGCGTATGCAGTTTTAAGAAAACATGTTTTTTGTCTCGATGTGTATTACACAGACCAAGTAATTAGCTACAATATGCAAATGATATGCAAATGCAAAAACTTTCAGAGCTTGCACACACTCACATGCTCACACAAACACATTCACTTTGAGCTTACCAGTGAGACCAACAATCATGCCACATGTGGTAGTCCAACAGGCTCTCTGTGATAATGAGCCACAGTATAATTTCCAATCCCAAATATCATGATCAGTAATCCTCAGCTTCCAATAACAATCC
>JAFBJT010013163.1:42522-60208 GCA_016785325.1 Chascanopsetta lugubris | reverse complement strand
GCCTATATTAGACTTCAGTTCTCATTAAAACTGAGAAAATGTTTAGTATGTCCACTCTGGGCTACTGTAAAAACATGGCAGTCCCCGTAGAGAGGATCTGCTCCACATCTAAATATATACATTTGTTGTGCTTTCATGCCAATTGTTCTAGAAGGACAAAGGAGAAACCTGAACTGAAGTTTTATGACCCTCACACATAGCTGCCCCAAAACCCCCATCCCTTTGATCAAGATAGGGGTCAACGAATTGTACACTATTGATTAAATTAGCTTGATCAGGACACTGGCTCTGAGTAAATCGGACCCTTTCATCTTCACAAAGACTCAGACTCACAGACTCCTCTCATCCCACTCCACATCCTTTGTATGCAAAGTGCTTTGTTTCTCCTGTTGAGATCCCGCTCCTTCCACAACACACACCACCCTCACTCACACCTCTGCGTCGGCATTGGCTGAAACTGGACACCATCAGCAGGGGTCCCCAGTGATGTCACTTAGATTATAAAACATTGCCGTACCTGTCCGCCATTTCTTATTCCCCAGTCATCGTCGTCAGGGAGCAAACCTTCCACCTTTAAACTATCTTTCTAGCTTTTTCCCCTTGCACTGTTTACAGTGAGGAGATACTAGTTCTCTCAGGACTCGGCCGCCGAAAGGGAGCAAACCCTTGGCCTTTAACTCTATTTTTCTATCATCCTTAAGAGGCGTATGTCTGGGCAGAGATTCAGTTAGTGTAGGATACACTGTGTTTGTGAAAATTGTAAAAGCTGTATGTTTTGTTGTTTGGTCTAATTATCCGTGATGCGATTAGCCTGATAAACTCATATACCATCAGTTAAAGGACCAGTACCTGACCAGATGAACTTAGGTTCACTGGTTCTGATACTGTGGTGATATCAGTGGTTATCAGCTACAGTGAAGATTCAGTGTAGACCCTTCTTGTTCTTTAACGCTATCCCTTCCTTCTCTTCAACTAACCTCATTTAATGTTTAAACTGCCTTAAAGTGCAGTTGTAGGATAGTTGATCGGCCACACATAAGTTACCTTTACAACACGTGAGGCTCAAGGATCACTTCCCCTTTGTTCTCTTTGTTCAGACACTCATCGTCAGCGGTCAACTGCCATCTTGGCTATGATACAAACGCCACTCCGCCGGCATTTGTTTTCCATGGTTACGTCACTCACGTGACTCCACCTTCACCCTCTCTCTCTCTCTACTCCTCCCCCTCACACACACACACACACTCCATATTCTGTGTTTACTTGTGTTTGTTTTATAATGTACAGTTAGGGTAGTTAGTTAGTCTGTTAGTATAGTTGAATTACAATAGTGTTAACTAATCAAGTAATGTTATTGTAGGATAATTATTACTCTTACCTGTTATAATTCATCACGTCATTGTCTGTGCTTACTGTGATTGTATTTGTAACAACTGCTGGATATACCACAGTCAGTGCTCGATTTCACCCTTCTTAGCCATTTGAGTCAGTAATTTGAGCTATCAATTTGGTCATTGGTCGCTGATAACACAACAGGCTGGTGCCCCGAGGTTACTCTTTGTAGTAAACATTTTAACATATCATTACTGATCCCTGATGGTAATTGATATATTTTAGCCAACAACCAAATTGTCCATATAAGTGCCCAACATGAATGGTGCCTGATTTAAGTTTATTCCTAACATCCTGGTGCCACGTGGGAGGCTGATTTAAGTTGATTCCCAACATGTGTCTGTGGATGCTTATCCGACTCACCACAACAGTCATTAGTAAGCATGGATAGGTCCAGATACTTAAGCAGCTGACCAAAGAATGTCTCTCTAGGCCCTGATAGTAAAAGGATGCATTCTCTTATTTTTATACAACATTTTCTCAATCACTGTATTTAACTTGAGTCCTACCACTCAGAGGACAAAATGGTTTTCTGGCAACACAGTACCTGAACGTGGCTGCCTGTAGAAGTGTGGTTGGAACTTGAGCGGATGGTGTGAGTGATGGTGTTGGATTGGTGGGGGGACAGTCGTTCTTTGTCTTTATTGTGACGTCCTCCTTGTTTGCTGCGCTGGAGCTGTTGCCGAAGCTTTGCAATCTAGGGGATACAGAAAAATGGACAGGGTGATAGGACCAGGAAGTTTTTCCACAAGTTAATGCATAGTAAACTTCTATTATATTTCATACCATGTACTGTATATACATACCCGTCCTCCATCATAACTGGGTAACAGCTGGACACACAGGTCCCTGGGTTATGAGTGTAGTTACTTGGGACCATACAGTAATGGCATTTGGATTGCAGGACTTGACACTGACAACAGAGGAGAGCTAGCCTGATAACATTTTGAATGAACCAAACGTAAGCTAGCTTGTTGTTTGTAAACAGCACAGGTATGAAACTATGGATGACTGCAGCGTCACTGTTTGCCCCAAGGGAGGATACATTGGCTTTGATAGCTAATTCATTTATCAGTATTTAACAGAGAATCTAACTAGAAATGTGAAATCAGATTTATTAATGAAACAAAACTAGAATTTCATTCATGTCATAATGAAATATCAACAACTGACCTATTTATCGTATGCCTTTGTGGGTTCAAAGGTAAACCAGGTCATGGTATCAAGCAAAGTGCAGGGTGTACAAAGACAACTAGACTTGATCAAGTTGAGCAAAGATGTTTCACCTCGCACCCAAGAAGCTTGATCAGTTCTGACAGACGAAGGTGGAGATACAGGTATATAGCTAACAGCTAACCTTCAGGGTTCACGTTGCCTCAGTTGCACGGTCATGCCGTTTTGCCCAGTAAAACATCAGGACGATCAGATTTTTCTTGTCAG
The DNA here is from genome assembly GCA_016785325.1 of Chascanopsetta lugubris. NCBI lineage: Eukaryota > Metazoa > Chordata > Actinopteri > Pleuronectiformes > Bothidae > Chascanopsetta > Chascanopsetta lugubris. Next base: position 57,376 of record JAFBJT010013163.1, on the reverse strand, counting down.
AGCACGCCACACAGCTGCTGGTTCAATCTCTTGTACTGTCCCGCATTGACTACTGCAACTCTCTATTGGCAGGCCTCCCTGCATGCACGCTCACCCCTCTGCAGATGATCCAGAAAGCAGCAGCAGCACGTCTGGTTTTCAACCAATCCAAAACTGCACAATCCATCAATGTCAATCTGCATTTCAAATCCCTCCACTGGCTCCCAGTTGTAGCTTGCATCAATGAAAGACGCCTGGTGATGCCAGTGACCTAGACTCTTCCTCTCTGCAGTTCCGCAGTGGAGGAACAACCTACCCAACTCTATCCGCTCCGTAGAGTCCCCTTCTGCTTTCAAGATAAAGCAAAAGATCCAGCCTTTTCATTTCACTGCACTTAAGCTTGACTTCTGCCCTAAACCCTTAAAGCGGTCTCTGTTCCAGCTCTTATAGATAGATAAGACTTAATTATGATTGTAATGTCAATGACAATAGCGTGTTAAGTGGACGTTTTATATGACGACACTGTGATGTTAGCACTTTCATATCTATCAAAAGAACTCTCTCTTTACCTTGACATAGCATGTCAGCAGCTGTGTCAAATCGACTTAAAACAGTCTGCACCATCTATCCTATCCTGTTCTTCCTGTCTAGACCTTTGCCTGTGTTGTATGTCGCTTTGCATAAAAGCATCTGCCAAGTGAATTGTAAAATTCTAAAAAGAGTCTGTGCCGAAATGTTATGTGGAGGACAAGAAGACTCGTTATGTAAAGTAGTTGGCCCCCCACCCATTAGTTGGTGGGTCGTTGGGGTCAAGGTGTGAAAGTTCATTAACTCCTGGGTGCAATGTTCCCTCTAAGCTGCGTGCTTGCGCAATAGTGCACTGCTTGCACATTCTCAGCGCACAAGAAAATCTATGCAGCGAATAAAATAAAATTCAACATACACTTATTAATTAATATCTAATATTAGACCTAATCTAACCTAATTAATTAGAACAATAATATTTTCTTCTGTACCATTTTGAAATGTAACTCAGTGAGTGACAGGTGTCCAGCCAACGATACGATTCGGTTCACTTACACCACGTAGCCAATCATAGCATTGATAGTGCTTGCATATGTGCCCTGCCCATACGCCCCGTGCAGGTTAGCTAGTTAACAACAGTGCAGCGGAGTTAAGAGACGCAAATGCTAACCCCTTATCATGCCGAAACGAACGGGCAGTGACATATCCACTCACTAAGCCTAATTAAAAAAAGAAGTGTGGTTCTTTTAAGATGGAATGACTGTCGGAGTATGTGCAAATAGAAGAACAAGCGGTGAAACTGGGTGTGATTTTTTCTTTTTTGAGTGAGAAAGGTCTACTCTGCAAAACATGCAGCGAAGCCAATGTAGCAAGTGAGTTTTCTGAGGGAAAAACAGGTGTGATACTGGTGTGTGGTCACAGTGTGCACATCTGATGTTGCTCACAGTGGTTCTCAGTGTGCTCTGGGAGCTTGTGTGTATGCCCAGACACATGTAAAATTAGAGGGAACATTGCCTGGGTGTAGAGCCCACTGCTGAAGTTCATAGAAGTTGCAAGAGTTTGGGGTGTGGTTGCTACATTGTGGTCTGGACAGCTTGCAGGTCAACACATCTGTTGAGAGATGGATTCTCCAAGTTAATGAAGATGGCTTTATTCATTTCTCTCCCAAACCATCTGCATTCCCTGGCCAAAATTCATACATTACCATCCTAAAAAGTCCCCTGTCCTTCAGATGCAAATATATAGCTTGTCGTGTTAGTCCATCCACAGGTTTTGAGGGCTCTCTTGATTTGTTGTTGCTCTTTCCTAGTACCCTCCTACCTTGTGTGTGTCCCCTGTGCTCAGAGATGTAGGGTTCTGATGACTTCTAACTCATGTTCCAGTGGGTGATGGGAGTCAAAGAGCAGGTACTAGTCAGTGTGTGTGGGTTTTCATTCAACTTCGATGGTGAAGGTTCTGTCTTCTAGGAGGTGCACTGCACAGTCTAAAAAGGCCAGGGTGTTCCCCGTAAAACCTCACAGATGAACATGCTGTTTTTATCCACTGCATTAAGATGACCTGAGAAGGCTTCCTCTTCGTGTCATTCACATATGGGATCCAGTGATTTGGAGTACCCATGAAAGAGGACAAGGCCGTTCTCTCCATTTCCTCCATATAATGGTTCGCCAACATGGGAGACAAGGAGGAGCATGTGCACATCCATGCTCAAAGCAGATGCACGACTTGCATTGCACTGCATTGAACCTTGTCTACTGAGATCTGTACATTCAGGGTCCATGCTGCACTTCCTCTGCAGCCCTGTGATTCAGTCACGTGGCTGTGCAGACAATTGAAGAGGGCTGAGCTGTCCTTCTCCAAGCCTGAATTGTTTTCTTTGCTGCAGGAGGCAGAGAAAAGCCAACTGGGGCCTGGCTGACCATAAATTGCAGCAGGTTATGGCCTTTGTAAAGCAAAGGTAGTTAAGAGTGAGATAGCGTTATCTGGCACATCCGTACTGCTGCTGAGTGTCAACATGGTGCAGCTTCGAGGGAGTGTGTCATGGCTGTGCACCATCAGTATCATAAAACTGCATATAACAAACCTGTGATGTTAAAGTCAGGACAAGATATTGTCAGTGACAATCACTTCACCAAAATACACAATCACTATACAGAAAACCTAAAATTCACTTTCACATAAATACTGTCAGAGACTAACATGGATGAATCCAAGGCAGAGAATGCAGAAGAAATTTGGTTTATATATTTGCAGCAAGAGCTAGTTATGAGTTGACAAGTTACTGTTGATTGATTGACTGATGATTTCAGTTCAAACATTTGATGGGTGACACTTTCTCGACAGCTCACTCTCAATAGCTTTTAGTCCATCTTCCACGAAAAAACATGTTTGATGGTTAGGAGCTTTTGATATTCATCAGAAGCCATAAGATCATATTTTAAACTACTCACAGTTGAGGGTTAGCGGTTCAATTCCAGTCATCTCCATCCTCTTTCCTCATGCTAAGTGTGTCCATGGGCAAGATAATGAACCAAAACGTGACCCATAGAGAAAAAATGCTGCATATAAGTGCACTGTATGAATGATTGTGTAAATGGATGAATGGCACACACTGCACTCGAAAGCCCTTTACATGGTCATAAAGACTAATTAAGTAAAGTACTAATTAAATACAGACATTTTACCACTGACTATAATCTATTCTATAGAGCTAAAATGCTATATAGATATTTCAATACAATCTGAGGTATTGTGTCTTGCTTACAGATACTTTACTATATTGTTGTTGATGTTGTTGTCTACAGTGTCAGCTGTAGAAGGTTGGCAATTGACCCTGTCAGCAGATCACTCCCGACATTGAACTCTACACTCATACTCATGATGTTCAAGCAGGTAACAATGTGCTTTCTGTATTCATAAAACTGCTGTATGAATGTGTGTGAAATGGTGTTCCATGATTTATAATCTACAAATGTCTGTGACCCAAATGTGTATCTGTGTTTTTGTTAGTGACATGCCTCTTTGAGCTGATCGGTGCTGCCCCAGGACGCAGAACGCTGGTGGGTGCTCCTCTTCTCTCCCAATTCGTCACACCAGCATCCAGGAGTCTGAACACATCATCATAGAGACATTTTGATATCACCATTTTGGCTCTCCTTGGTAAGACAGTACCTCTGCATTCACTGTATATAATACATGTGAAACACTTACAAGCACATGTATATTGCAGTTTGAATTTCAAAATAAATAAGTATACAGGATAGAATCGTCTAATACTAATTTGATTGCTTCTGTCTTTATGCTCAGGCCATTACACCAGGAAATAACAAATCAAATCAAGTTTTAATTATATAGCCTGAATTCACAAATAACAGTTGACTCACAGGGCTTCACAGGGTGAGTAACATCCTCTGTCCTTAGACTCTCAGCAAGGGTATGGAAGCATACATATGTTCCTCAAGAAAATGATTTTCAAACACATTCATTACTGCAATAAATACTAACATTTTGCTTTCAGTGAACACACAAGAATGATCAAACAACATCTAAGTAACCTTGACAAATCAAAATACTACCCTCAGGCGCCTTATTGGATTCGTTACAGTGCTGTCCAGAACTTAAGTAAGATTATAGATTTCATTAAAAGAAATGCACAGGAGCAAACTATTGCACCTCAACTCATTATAACTTTATATTTTAGCATACATGTATTAAACTGTATTACTTGAAGTTGGCAGTTTATCTATAATTTCTAATAGTGCATCTGAAACCATTAGATCTCTTTTTAGCTCCATTTTACAGTGCATGTAAGCATTTGGATCATTGTAAATTATATAATTTATGGATGTGTTTAAGATTGAGGGAAATTATTTTCATTTCTGTTGGCAGAGCTGTAATACAGAATAATAGCATTGATATTTTCAATTCACGAGAGGATCACTGGGCAGAATGACATACAACAAACCGCCACAACCTGAGAAGTAAATGATAGACATGTATTCACTGATACCCCTTTACCAGTGAGTTGGTTCTTGTGCTAGTTCAGTGTTGGGACTAAAGCCATGCTTAGTCGGTTCAATAGTGGCAACTCCTAAGAACCTGTTTGTTTTCCATGTGCAAAGAATCAAGTCAAAACCACATCAATACATCACAGAATAACACCAGTTAAATGAGTTTTTTTTTAGATTGTCCTCTGCCCCAGCATTCTTGCTCCTTCCTTTGGTCCCTGTAGTTCTGTTTTAAGCTTTTATAGCTTATTAATCAAACAGTCATTTCAGCGGGTATGAGATGATTTTCAGAATCTTCTTGATGTACAGAGGTGGAACTAGACTAGACATTTATACAATGGGTGGCCAAGGTTAGGCAAGGCCTTTTCAGGGTGTCTATATACTAATAAAGTGCATGATTCTGTGTCTCTAATGTAGGCATGGCCAAAGTCCGGCCCGAGGGCCAATTGCAGCCCCTGGTCAAATTGCATACGGCCCGCAGCCTCTGTAATAAAATACATCACTTGTTGCAAGCACTATGACCAGAGTGTAAATACACACTAAAAACGGCAATTTTCTGTTTCACCAACGGATGGCAGCAGCGTCGCATGGCGGCTCTCTGGCACTGTGCGTACGAGGAAGTATGCAGCAGACATCTTTCAACTATAGAAAAATAGATCTGGCTTTTCTCCTCTCCATTTTGCGTTGACCCTGATGATGCAGTGTGTCAGTGTGACAGCAAGTGGCGCAGTCGTCACCAACAGCTTTCTCTTGTGAACTTTTACCGTCAGCTGGATGAAGGCAGCTTTCAAGAGATATAAACATTTGCTAAGAAAAATGCTGAGCTTGTTTGGCTCAACATATGTGTGAGAAGACATTCTCTGTTATGAACATTAAGAAGAATCGTGTGACGACAAGACTAAGTGACTCTCACCTATGTGACATTTTGTGCATCAAAACCACTGCCTTTGAACCAGACTTAGCCTATGTGCTGCAGTCCAGATCTCAGTATCACCCTTCACTTTAGTGCAGGCAAGTTATTTGTTTTGGTCATCTGAGATGGATATATTGTACAATTTCATTTAATCAAAATCAGTTATAAATATATTTGGACACTTGGAATTATATCATTTTATGTTTTGCACTTACTAATCAGATGAGTTGGTGATATGTTGGTGATATGTTCCTGTTCATATGTTTTGAACTTAAAAGTTGACAGACAACATTAATTACCAACAGTGATATATTTCAGCTTCCTGGATTTTTTTTTTTTTCAGACAAATTTTACTTGGTTTTATATGGCCTTCAGATATGAAAAGCAGAGTGATTTTGCTAAGACCTGAACCCATGTGACGTAAAGTATGTCATTTAAAAGAACATTTCAATAAAATTATTAATTTGCGTTTTATTTTAATGGTTTACATTAAACACTTGACATTCAAAATATGACAAGACTAACATGACTGATGTGTCCACAGGTGGTATGTCTGTGGTATGGAAAGTGAGGATGGTATTTAATTGCTTCTGCAAAAGGTTGACAGGTTCTCTATACCTCCACGTATCTCCTTTGCATGTGCATAAGCTGTGTGTAAGTTGGAGTGCATCTTCCATCGTAGCAAAATGTGAGGGTTTCAAGAGTCCTGCGGGTATGAAATGGTTGAGGAGGCCACTGATGAGTTCGGTCATGCAGCCTGCTACGTCTTCCTGACCAGTGCCAGCCTGGCAAATGGGCTTTGCAGTCAGTTCATCCGTCTTTGGGGGCTGAAGTAGTCGCCAGACATTCAGTCGGCGGTGTGTCCTGGGCTGGAGCAGACTTACTGTACGTACTGCAGTCTCCATTGTACTTTTTGCCGGTAGGCTGTTCAACAGTGTGGGACCTGGGGCAACTGCAGCAACTAGGGCTTGGGCTATAGTAGTTGGCCTTGATGACAGGGGGCTTGAACAGGCAACTGGCATCAATGCCACTGTCGGTGCCCAAGTCTGGTGGAAGGAACTGACTGACCTTTGTGCAGCCAGCTCCTTCTGAGCCTCCCTGATACGGTGGCATATATATATATATACACGTATATATATACATATATACATATACATATACATACACAAACATGAATCAAAAGTGTACAGTCTGTGCAAAACAGTTTGTGCAAACCCGACAGTGCAATTAGATGAATGTCCATTTAACTGCAAATTACAGTAAAAACTCAGCTGTTACGCAGAGTAATGGCAGAGGGGAAGAAACTCTTCCTGTGTCTGGTGGTCCTGGAGCTTAGGGCTCTGTAGCGCCTGCCAGAGGGGAGGGAGGAGAACAGAGGTGAGTGGGGTCTCAGATGATGTTCCCTGCTCTCTTTCTGGTCCTGGACACTGTGGTATATCCTGCATGATATACTGTTTTGGATGCCATTTTGTACTCAGCCATTTGTTGGTGGTGTGCCATTTTATATGGACAGCATAAGGGGGTGACCAGATATAACCCGTGTTGATGAAATGGAGGACGACTACAAAGAAACCAGCTCTAAGTGGTTGGGCAGGAAGTCATAGTCAACATGAGGTAGCACCTGGGATGTGGGTGGAAAGATAGCGACTGTGGCGCGGGTGGAAAGAGACCACGGAGAGCAGGAAACACATATCGTAATGTATGTGTATGTGAAATGTGATATATGGTATAATGACTTTCTTTTTTTCTATATGTCACGGAAACGGTGAAGGAGAGGTTACATAGTTCTGGGGGCACACTTACAGCATAAGACGTGGACGCACTTGTGAGAGCAATAAGGATTGTTCTCAGAAGGATTATTCGCAAAAGGATTTATCGCAAAAAGGAATTATTCACAACAGGGATTTTTCATAAAAGGAATTATTCATAACACCGACATCCTAGCGGCTGAGTTCTGAACATACTGAAGCCTGTCCTGGGCTTTGCTGGGAACCACGGACAGAACTCTGTTGCAGTAGTCCAAACGGGAGGTGATGAAGGCGTGGATGAGGGTCTCTGCCGCCGAGTCGGAGAGTGACGGCCGGAGTCTGCAGATGTTTTTTGGGTGGTAAAAGGGAGACTTAGTGATAGATTTGATGTGTGATTGGTAGGAAATGGTGGAGTCCAGGATGATGCTCAGGTTGCGGACCTCTGGGGATGGGCAGATGGAACAGCCATCAACGATCAGAGTAAGATCTCCAACCATCCGGAGCAGGGGACCCCCAACCATGAGCTCAGTTTTATTGCTGTCAGGTTTGAGGAAGTTAGATGACATCCAAGTTTTTATGTCATGACGGCATTTGAGAAGCGACTGTGAGGGGAGCAGGGTGGATAGATTGGTGGAGAGATACAGTTGTGTGTCGTCAGCGTAGGAACGGAAGCTGAGACCATGGTTACAGATGATTTGGTCAAGAGGGAGCATGTAGATATTGAAAAGGGTGGGACCCAGCGCAGAGCCTTGAGGGACGCCTTGGTTGACTGGGGCTGGGGTGGAATTGGAGTCTCCAATGGTAACGAACTGTTTCCTGATGGTGAGATAGGACTAGAAGCAGGACAGTCCAGAACCAGTGAGGCCGAGGTGGTCAGATAGGCGGTGAGGGAGGATGGAGGTAGTGGGCTCTGAAGCCAGATTGGAAAGGTTCAGAGCTCATGGTTGGACATATGATGGTGGAGTTGGGTGGCCATTGCTCTTTCCAAGATTTTACTAAGGAAAGGGAGGTTGGAGATTGGCCTGTAGTTGTTGAGGTCTTCTGGGTCTAAGCCAGGCTTCTTGAGGATGGGAGTGACAGAGGCCGTTTTAAAGCTGGAGGGCACCAGACCAGACTCCAGGGAAGAATTAATGATGTCCATGATGATGGGGCACAGGGCAGGTAGGCAGGCCTTGACCAAGGGTGTGAACCAAAAGTCCCACAAAACTTTCTGGGTTTGAGTGGAAAGTGGGAAAATGTCCGGAGTGGACTCTGTGATGTTTAGCAGGTCGTCTCTGTTAAATGTGACCAGGTTTGCACGGCCATATAGAAAAAACACAAAATAAGGCAAATCCCTCGAGAGTGTTGTGCCAAGGCTGCCATCTGCAGCGCCATCTTGCCAATTTTTTGTGCCATTTTGCAAATTTTTATATATCTTATGTGTTATATGTACTTGGTAAATATATCACAATCCAACAGCTGACAGTAAGTCTAGGACAAAAGGATTAAAACGTGTAGAGTGTAGAGTATTTGTGTATGAAACAGAATTCTGCCAAATAATAATTATTGTCTGAAAATGGTGCTTCAGTCTAATCTTTGATTTTCACTGTATACTTGTCTATACACACTAAAGTAAACATATGGCCTAATATTTCATAAGCAGGCAAAACTTGAAACCTGAATTCCACATTCAGCTGATGTGCACACATGCTGTTCTGCTCACACACCGTATAGGCAAGCTTGTCATTTCATATTACACACACAGTGACCACTAAGGTTTAGTTAACTACCGTACACAGTAGTAATGAGGGCATCTATGAGCATATAATCATCACTCTGCTCGCTCACTCTGCTTTTTGTTCCAGGGTTCCCGTTTCCTGCTCCAGGCTCCCATCCCCCTGCTCCAGGCTCCCGCTCCCATTCCTGTGTGTTTTGCTCCCTCTTGCTCACACCACTCACTCGGACTCGGGTGCTAACTAGCCTAGCCTTAACCACAAGCTTCTCACTACCCTGCTCTCTCATGTGTTATGTGCTCGATGTTTAGCTATTCCTCAGCACTATTTTGATTTGCTCTGTTTAAGTCGATGATTATGTATCTGTAAATGAAGCAATGCGCCCCTCTCACATTAACACCCATATCCCTAGAGGTAATGGCAGAGGTGGAGGGGTTGCAGCAATATTTAACCATGACCTTTTATTCACCCCTCGACCTACAGGAAATTACAAATCATTTGAGTATCTTACTCTTAGTCTGTCGGACCCAACCATCAAACAAAATAACAGACCCTTAATTAGCCTATACTGCCCACCTGCCCCCTATTCTGAATTCTTAAAGTGAATTTCCAGAATTTCTTTCAGTATTAGTTCTCTGTTCTGATAAAATCATCATAGCAAGTGATTTTAATGTTCACGTAGATGTAACCAATGACAGCCTTAGTTTATCTTTAAACACACTGATTTACTCATTTGGCTTCAAACAACAGGTTAACAAACCAACCCAACGTTTTACCTACACACTTGATCTTATTCTTACATTAAAAACTTGAGCCATAAAACGAAAAACACGGACGTTAGAAAGAGCATGGTGTTCGATAGAATTGACCACCTCCTCCCCCCTAATATCAGCAAAACACAGTCCATTATCGCTAATTTAGATCCAGTGATGGCTCCAGAACTATATCTAGACAAATTTACATCCATAGACCTTTCTGAGCTGACCTCACTGGTCTCCTCCTCCAAATCAACCATATGTCAGTTGGACCCTATACCAACTAGACTCCTTAAAGAGGCCCTCCCACAAATTGGTATTATTGTTACACCAAACGTTACTGAGTGCTACGCCCCACACGCCTTTAAAGTAGCAGTAATCAAACCGTTATTTTAAAAGCCCACCCTCGACGGTGGCATCCTAGCTAACTACAGACCAATCTCTAATCTCCCTTTTATATCAAACATTTTGGAAAAAGCTGTAGCCGCCCAGTTGTGTGACCACCTGCATAGCAATAATGTATTTGAAATGTTTCAGTCTGGATTTAGAATCCACCATAGCACAGATACTGCACTGTTAAGGGTAACAAATGATATTCTCATGGCCCCTGAAAAAGGATGTTTCTATACTGGTCTTGCTGGATCTCAGTGCAGCATTTGACACTACAGACCATGAGATCCTACTGCATAGATTAGAACAAGGTGTCGGGATTAGAGGGACGACACTTGTCTGGTTTAAATCCTACTTATCAGTTTATTTATGTAAATGAGAAATCCTCCATACGCACTAAATGTAATTATGGAGTTCCACAAGGTTCAATTCTTTTTACTCTCTACACACTGCCATTAGGCAACATTATCAGAAATCATTCCACTGCTGTGCAGATAACACCCAGCTATACTTATTCGCAAGGCCTGATGACCCAAACCATTCGGTTAAACTCCAGGATTGTCTTAAAGACATTCAGATATGGATGACCCAGAACCTTCTACTTCTTAACACAGAAAAAACGGAGGTCATAGTCTTAGGGCCGAAACATCTTAGTGCACCACTGTTAAATCAGGTAATAACTCTAGATGGCAACAGCCTAGTCCCCTGCTCTACTGTGAGGAACCTGGGAGTTTTATTGACCAGGACTTATCTTTTGACCAATATATCAAACGGATATCTAGAACAGCCTTCTACCACCTGCACAATATTAAGAAAATCAGAAATATCCTATCCCAACAAGATTCAGGAAAACTGATGGTTGAAAATCCATGCCTTTATAACTTCTAGGCTGGATTATAGTAATTCCTTAATGTCCGGATGTCCCAGTAGGTCACTGAAAAGCCTCCAGCTGGTCCAGAATGCTGCCGCTCGCATACCGACTGGAACCAAAAGACGAGATCATATACAGGTAACTCCCGTCTTGGCTTCCTTACACTGGCTCCCAGTAAAAAGCAGAATAGATTTTAAAATCCTACTTCTTACTTACAAGGCCCTAAATAAAAGAGCTCCATCCTACATTAGAGAATTTATCACTCCCTACCATCCGAATAGATCACTCTACTCTCAAAATTCAGGTCTACTGGTTGTTCCCAGAATTAATAAAAGTAGAACAGGTGGTAGAACCTTTAGCTACCAAGCTCCTCTCCTGTGGAACCAGCTCCCACTCTCAGTTCAGGAGTCTGATTCAGTCTCTACCTTTAAGGTGAGACTCAAAACGTACCTTTTTGACATAGCTTATAATGAAAACTAGATTACGTGAGACCTGAGTTGAATAGTCCATACTAAGCTGCTATAGGCTCAGACTGCTAGGGGGAATTTCCCATCATGCACTTAGAATGAACACATAGATTGAGCAACCTTGCCCTCAAATTCTCACCCCTGCCACAAACCCTATGTCCCCCCTACTACATTTATCTCAGGAAACCACATGCACTATCTTAAACAATTTTCAACTCTTTTTCCAGCTTTGCTGCTGTTGGTGTGACGAGGACACCGGCATCCCAAGTCTCAAGCCACGACTGATCTGGCAGTGGGTCCTGAACGTGCGAGTCAGCCGTGACCGGAGATCAGAAAAGACCAAAATAAAGATGGACATAAACATTTAATCATTCACATTATGTTTGTATTGGTACTGATATTGAACATTTTATTGCACGTCTGTCTGTCCTGGAGGTGGATCCCTCACTTTTCTTTTTTATCCCTGTTAAAAGGGTTTTTCACCCTGGTAGTTTTTCCTAACCCTTGCTGAGGGTCCAAGGACAGAGGATGTTACCCACCCTGTAAAGCCCTATGAGACAAACTGATTTGTAAATGCGGGCTATATAAATAAAATTTGATTTGATTTGATTTGATTTCAGCCATGTGTTTTATCAAATGGCTGAGTGTAGGTTGTGCTTACCTGTGTAGATTTATCGTTCATACAAGATGGGTAGAGCACATGGGGATCGCAAGGCCACTGTCCAGTGAGGTAAGGCCCAGTAATAGTTCCCAAAGAGGATGTCCGCACAATGGCCCCAAAACTGCAAACCAGTGACTTTGTCCTTTCCGCTGCACAAATTAAAACATAACATGGAACAGTTAGTTTAACAAAACAGACAGTTATTGACTTATTTGCTTAATGTGTAGTTTAGTTTAGCCCACATCCACCGTTCAACAAATGCAAAGTGCCAAAATAGCCAAACCAAAAACTCAGCAACTAGAGGGAGACAATTTCTCATCAACGGACAAATTATCGCAGACCTCAGGAAGCAGGGTATTTCTTGTGACAGGGCTGTACATATTCAATTACTTTTTGCGTTAGGTGCGGTAGTTTACAACCTTGTGGTACACTAACCTAAAAAAGGCAAGGCCCCTAATTAAGGGAACATGTTGGAGTCAAGACCACTGAGGAAATAAACATCAGGGATTTAGAAATAATGAAATCAGAACCTGAAAGGAAAACTGGCAACTACAACTTCTCACAATAGCCATTCTGAACCAATTATAGAAATATACGGCAGATGACAAGCCTGCAATTCAAGACAGCTGAATCAACAAGCATGTTCACAGTTAGTGCTATATACCTTTGGATTGGTGCATTATGCATTATGATTTAGTTGGCACGTAATAATTAACAATCAATTGTTTGAATCCTAGATTTAATATTCTCATGTGCACCCCCGAGCGACAAACGAAATACCACAACAGTGACTAGCATGAACAAGTTACTCTGCCCATTATAATTTCTAGAAATATTCTTTTTGGGAAGTACACAAGTCTTGGCTGGCAGGCAAATGTGACATCGGCCCCTGGAAGAGGTAACATAACATCAGATTTAAACCTCTTGTCACTCCTAGAAGCAACTTCTCAGACTCTGTGTGTAGTTAACAGCTAGCTTAACTGTTTACAGAGCGAGCTAACCACTTGGTCACTGAGCACTAGCTTAAATGCTTCACAGTCTACTGAGACAGAGATAGCCGGCCGCCAGCCCAGAACTCATCGCCTCCAATGGAAGTGTTTTCCATCATTGACAGAATTAACTAAAGTTAAACTAAGGAACTAAGGTGATATCCCAAACAGCCAAACCATACACCTCCTCCAATGGCACAGGCAAATTCTAAAAATATTGCTGGGTGTGAGTAAAAAGAATGCACCATTGATGTACGACAGTGCCACTTGCAGACGGCACTATCCGACATGGGAAACATGCCTTGTAACATTAATGATGCTCTAATTGTGGGTGTTCAATGAACGTATCTACCAGGCCTGTGCACATTCACACACTTGGTCACAACTGACTAATGTTCCTGTTGTAATCTGAAGTCGTAGCATTTGGTCCAACAATCGAGAATCCCATTATACAAGGTGGAGAGTAAGGGCATTTGCTTTAAATGCACAGGATTACGGAAACACTGGAGAGACAAAATTAGACTTGGCTGGGATCTTTAAACTATGTTAAGTAGCTCAACAACGTACAATGGGTTTGTATCACACGACATATTGGTTCCTCACACTGTACACAGTGTTTCCCGTAGGTTTACAGCTTTTATAGAAAATGTAATTAATTTGATCCTCCAGGGGAGGACGGGCGGTGCCATAGAATGGTAGGGCAAACTCTGGTACATTTGTAGACATACTTAAGAGCGCATATTGAGAGTCCACCACAGACAAGAAATGGGAATGGAATGCACATATAGATCAAACAAGTGCCTTTCAGAAGCACACATTTTACATCATCGCCGAGTATATTATAATGTAGGAGTAGGTGTTGGGATTTTTTCCTGCGTCTCATTTTCACCCCCATTTAATATGGGGTTCAGTCCCTTGCTCAAGGACACAATGGCAGTGGAGTGGGAAAAACTGGAATCAAAACCCCAACCTTCTGGGGAAAGGGCAACCTTCTGGGGAAAGGGCAACCTACTGTCACTCAGCTGGAACCTCAGCTGCTCTTTTGTGCAAATACTGTAACTACCAGAACTGGGACCCTTTCATTGTTTTTTTGATGTGTCACACCAACTTCAGCATACAATTCATAATGCAAATGTGATTTAAACCTCTTTTTTGAGTTTTTAGCAGGTATTGTGAATGATCAGGTAGTCAGATTTTAGTAGGGGTGGCGTATCGATACCAAGGTAAGTATCGGAATCGGAACGATACTAACATGAAAAGATCGATACTTGATACAGTTTCTCTTCTATACGTCCAGCAAATTAGTCGAATTTCCTCAGATTTCATGCGAGCGCAGGGTCTCTCTAGGTCTGTTGTGTGAACAATGCACCTCTCTCGCTCTCTCTCTGCTGCTCACTCAGGTACACTTTGCCCCTCCCACTCCCTGCTCTGCCGGAGAGCTGGGAGACAGAGAGAGCACAGAAGCGCTGTCTGGACTTTCTTCACTACAGCTGATCAGGACACTGCCACATGTGATGTGTGCAAGAAAGCCATTCGCCATTATAATATATATGTATGTATATATATATAAATACAAACATATTAAAGCAGCTCACCCCCGAGAGAACTCCGAGCTGCAAAACAAGTTGAGGAAGGAGGAGGAGGGGGGAGACCCCAAAACCAGATCCCCGACAAAAAGTCTCTGGCAGAAAGAAATCAGGAGTATCCAGGGAATGAATCTCCAGCATTAAGTAATGTTTTCACAGTGTCATTGGGGATCAGAGAAGCTATTCTAGCCAACTGATTACAGTTATAAATTCAGCTAGTTGAGAAAAATCGTAATGGTTTTACCGGAACTCAA
>JAFBJT010013163.1:29066-39369 GCA_016785325.1 Chascanopsetta lugubris | reverse complement strand
TGTGTGTGTGTGTGTGTGTGTGTGTGTGTGTGTGTGTGTGTGTGTGTGTGTGTGTGTGTGTGTGTGCGTGTGGAGGGAAAGGGGGCCGCGGGGGCACGAGGTATTTAACATTATTATCATTCTATATAAGTATACATTTCTGATGTGTTTATTTAAAAGTTCGACTCTTGTTTTTTATTTTCATTATTTAAAGTCTCAACAAGTGGCTTCAGCATCTCCACAGAAAACTCCACACAACGATCACTGTCTGTTTAAGTCCACAGTCCTCTCGTCCTGATGAAACAGGACTGTGTGCATGTGTAAACACAGATTTTAATATTTGTCTGGAATTCTCTGGGTCAACTGTTTTGATTCCACACGTCAGGTGGATATGTGTGTGTGTGCGCGCGTGTGTGTGTGTGCGTGTGTGTGTGCCCCTCATGGACTCTGTGTGTGGTCACATCACGGTGTCACATGAACTGTTCAGAGGGATGATGTGACCTGAGTTAAATTATTAACATTCTGTTTTTATTGTTCTCAATAATCCAGACTTTATACAAACCATCAGGGATTCAGACAGGGACTTTGCGCTCTCTGATGTCGTAAATGTTTAAATATTAACGTCGCATTTGCACTCTTAGAAATATACTTTTACAAAGTAATTCAGGCATGTCACGTGTTATTATATAATATTATTTCCAAACATTCCGGTGCATGTCAGAGGTTGTCAGAGCGCTGTCAGCAGACAAAGAGAAGTTTGCAGTAGGTATGCAAAGCCCACGCCGTCATTGTTTTATCCGATTCATCAAAACAATAATCAATAGATTAATCGATTATTAAAATAATCATTAGTTGCAGCCCTAATTTATAATAAATATACAGGCATAATAAATACATATGTAGCTGAGAAAGCTCGTTTTACAAACATTTGGCAGGGGTTTTAACATTTAGGGGTGAGGCAGTATACGTTTCCTAGTGAGAGGCCCGATCCTTCGTATATTTTTCTGTATGTGGCCCTCAGGAAAAAAAGTTTGGACACCAAACATGTGAACTAAACCTAACTTAATTTCACACGCAAGGCATTATGAAATGCCATGTGAGAATAGATGTAAATACAGTTTGACTTGTACTATCTTATCTAATATACCATTTTAAAAAACACAGATGAGCCTTAATCCCAACACTAAATTGAGCAAAACGGATTTGGAAATATCTCATGATGGTAGTTGAAACCATTTACTTTGAATGGACAGGTTTAAGCCACCAATGAGGTAAGCCAAAAGAATACATTTTAGATGCAAGATGTCTATAGAATAAAGTCAGGGGTTTATGCAAAGGTCTGGATATTCTTATTCTAACAGGGTTTTTTTTGCAAAATTATTATAAAATTATTTGCAAAACTTTGGACATTTGTCTAGCAAAGTACAAAGTGTACACCAAGTATTTGCTAGCTACTATGACCTGGATAACTGAGAAGCTACACTGACATGTTTGGAAATCTGTGTTCTCTCATACAGCCCTTACGGATAAAGAGCAGAACAGAAGAAAGTTGGCTGACGGCATCATGCTGCCTCTGTGCTGTTGCCTCCCTTGTTTAGAACGGCACCACTTCCCATAGACTTATTTCATGTGGAATGAAAAAGTGCCACGTGCATTCAGAGGTAACGTGGACATAAAACTGATCATCCTTTAGTTGGGTCAATGGGAATTAAAGGTGCAGTGCGTAAGATTTTTGTCACTTTTAAGGATATTACAAAACAATTACATACTGACATCCTCTTGAATTTGTAATCACCTAAATGTTTTATTTTTTTCTCCGTTATCCATAAATGAGCCCATTAATGACTATTTATGTGAGGAGCGGCTCCTCTCTACGGGGGCGGCCATGTTTTTACAGTAGCCAAGAGGTGATGTACTAAACATCTTTTGAGTTGTATTGACCACTGAAGTCTACCATAGGTTCTCCTCACGCTCAGAAGGGTGAGGTGGTGGACACAACATGCAAATTCTCCTCTAGATGTCACCAAATCTTACACACTGCATCTTTATTATGACTGTTTAATGACATTGTCTTTTTTCTTTCTTATGTAAACTGGTGGTCAAAGTATTGTTTCATATCAAGTAAAAGTGCAGTTGCAGGCCTGAGGTCACTATGAGGTAACAGGTTAGTTGTCCTTGCAAGTGAAGATGGAAAAAATTACCAGCAACCTATGAAATACCCAAATAATTACAATACTTATAAGGCTAAAATTGGTCATGAGATGTTGAACAATGGAAATAGACTAATAAAATCTAATGGTCAGTGACAAGATTCAGATCAACCATAGCATTCAAACCACGGATGATTGCTGTCAAGGGCCCAAGGTGTGTAAAGAAAATGATTTTCCACACTGCCATCTGAACTGTTGTCCCAAGACAGGTTAGCTCTATGGACGCATGTTGTAGACTCCAGATTCTAACTCCACCATCTCCAGTGGGCAGAAATCTGCAAATATTGGACCTTGCAGATTTGTCAGTATTCAACTGACCAGACTTTGCATTCGCTGATCATTAGCCCATTAGCATTGGATATGTGGTTAATTCTGGGGGTTTTTGTGCCAACCCCGGGTATAAAATGAGGTTATCTGAACTGCCATTGTTAGTTCAAGCCAGTCACACTCAATTCCCCTTTGGCCTCTCTTTCATCAGCATCATATCATCTGCTGCTCACTTGATGGGTTTCACCACAAGTAGATATCAGGGCTCTCCCTAAACAATGGAACAATGGTGCAGCGCCATCGTACCACAGTCATAGCTCCAGTGTACCAATTTTTAGATGTAGGGTGTTATACAGCGGATCGATCCACCCACGCACAAAAGCGCACATACACACTTTGCACACACACCCCAGTCAACAGTTTGCCATCGCAGTACACATTTCTGGGGAGAGCCCTAGATATGTTGGTGCCCTATTTTTCAAAAAAACGAAACAGTGCCCTCTCGGGTGCCTCTATGGTAGGTAAAATATAATAATTTAATAATAAATACCCTCTTAGGTAACCTTCAACTTGATCAAATGTGGCACAGAAGTTCTTTAACTATTTTAACCCATGCCCCCGAAACATTCTGCATCAACCAGTGGTGTTCATTATCCCTACTTTCAACCTAAAAACCAGTTGCATGAATATCAACCCTAGTGAATAGCAACTAGTGATGTGTCATATGCAAAGTGAGTGAAGGTGATGGAGGGCAGACTGTGTATTGTGGCAACTTCTGTTCCATCTGAGAGAATCTCAAAAACCAGGCAGATACTCGCCGTAAGAAGAGTTCATATCAGCCCTTCCAGGCTCAGGCATGTGATTTTTCTGAATGCCAACCTGCACTGAGGACATTTATACTGTTTGAATACCGAGTTTGGGTCTGTTTCTGTTCTGGTTCTGTTCTGTGGGTTTGTGTGCAGTGTTTTGTTCATCTGTTTTTGTGCAAAAAATAATTTTTAAAAGTAAGAATGCCTGCTTTTATAACAGAACAAATGCATAAAATGAGGCAATTATGAGGCTTGTCCTAAAAACACTGAATGCAAAAGGATTTACCAGTGCACAAATTCATATTTGCCAGGATAGGCTAAAATATGAGGCTACAAATAATACTAAATTAGGAGCTGTTTGGGAGCCGAAAGAGCCGGCTCTTCTTTGGGAGCCGAGCCAAAACAACCGGCTCTCTGAAAACAGCCGAACTTCCCATCACTAATAGCAACAACAATCAAACCACCATCAAATCACTGAGATCACAATTGTTTTATTATTTCAAGGCCTGATGTGAACATTGGTGGGAGCTGCTGACCTGTATCTGCAGGATCCTGAGCACCACTTGATTGCATAACTGCAGTCACATGACTGGTTCATCTGATAAATAAGTAGGTGAACAGGTGTGCACAAATCATTGCTAGATACATGTTTGAGGGCATGTGAAAATAAGATTCAAACATCTTCCAAAAAAAAACACATAATTCAGGTCATACTCTTTACTGCTGGAATGCTATGCATGTGTTGGAAGAATATTTGTATCTTTAAAATGAATGCTTGTATTCATGACTGTCAAACAGCCTTTTTATTTGGATGCATGTAGTTGCAGAGAATGGCCTGCATGCACAGAGGGCTCTGTTTACATCTCTCAGACTGCTAGGCCCCAGTGTTGCCATCGTAGCCATTGCCCTACCAGCTGACGACGTATTTCTACCCGACTCACTGGTGATAAACATCATCCATGTAATGTAATAATTGTATAAACTTTGAGCGTTTACAGAATTATAAGAAAATACCGCTTGTTATCCGCAACATAGAGCTCAAAGCGCGATGTTAATATTCGACAGAGTAGCTGCATCATCACTACACATGCATCCATATCTTAACGTGTTAAACAGAGCGAGTCATGACAATATAATGCATCTACTTGATATGCTTATATCAAATGAGTCCGATTAAAACCCTCACGTAACAAGTGAATAAAACACTGACAGCCATACATGCGGCGTGCTGCTATATTGCCGATATAACGATGGGCTCCATAATATTGGTTGTGCATCCTAGTGTGAAAAATAAACTGTAATGACTAAATTAACCTCATTGGTCATCATATGTAGAAACATTAAATCCCTCAATGCATTATGACCCAATTATAGAGCTAGCTAGCTCGCCTGGCATATGCATATGCCCAGATATGGACAGTCCAAGCTACACGTCTCGCTAAATCGAACGAGCAATGGAAAATGTGACATTTTTAGGTTTATCTTGCTTGCTGGGGTTGTTATTGACGTTTTTAAATAACCCAACAGATACTATTCGTGTGGTATCAGTCGGTGTTATAATTCGGCTGGCATTATTCTTACAAGGTTGTATTAATGGGTGTAAAAAATATAATGATAAAAAGAATGATAATAATAATAACACGGCTACGTCCATTATTTCCTTTAGCTTCTGGCACCAAAACACGAGAGGACGCCTGATGGCATATGGTGGGGAAAATGATAGAAATTGGGATTGGATTAACATGGATGTGCATTATACTTACGCCGAATTAATAAATAAAGTGTTATGAAGTAGAAATCATTGATTTCTGATCTCGGAATGGAGGATTATTTTTCTTTCATCACCTAGAATGTTGAATTCCAACATTTCCAAGGCTAGTTTCGCGTGACGGTGGCAGCGTACGCGACAGGAGCGGCGCTTAGCACGCGAAGCTATCTGAACGATGCGTTTTACGGATAAACTTTAAACGATGTCATTACCTCTGGTAGGCGGCGGAACGAGACAGCGTTCGGGTGAGCCTCTGTCGTCTGGCGGTGACAGTCTCTGTCTGAGGACCAGCCTGCCGTCCGAGCCGCTTCCACCCGGGTTGGCGGGACTGGAGCAACGGGACGTCGTCGGTCCAGTGTTGCTCCCGGCTAGTGAGAGGGAGGAGGAGGAGGAAACCGAGCGGGTTGGGCTGAGCTGGTTTCCACGCAAAAGCTGGTATGGCACCGTGGCGCGGATGGGCTGGGACCGGACCGCGGTGCCGTTGTTGTTGGTGAAGGGCGAACAGGGGGAGGATGTGGGGGAGCGGCTGTGTCTGACCCGCTGCTGCTGCTGCTGGGAATGCGGGGACGAGCTCCTTGCTGTTGTTGATGCTGACATGATCCAACACTTTCACTCGATTAAGTTGTTTACGTAGGAATAGATAATACGTTTAACTCTGTGTCCTACTGAGAGCACAGAACAACCGAATATAACAAACGGCTCATGTTTCCAAACGTGACATACACAACTTTACAGGTCCGGATACTAAAGTTTCTGAAGTTTAACCCCGACGTCGCGTTACATGTCAAGCAACAAACAAGAAGAGTCGACCTGTGTCTTTAACGAAGTTTCGACTCGAATGATGTGTGGTTGTTGTTGTCCTTCTCGCTCACTCCCGACTTATTTCCTTCATCTTCCTCGTTGGCTACAACGACAACAACAACACACTTCCAAACTCAGGCCGCAATAGTGAGTAGAAACAACCTCTGACAGAAGAGGTTGGCCTTCCGTGGTTGGACTCCCTGATTGGTTCGGAGTGCTTCCTGGGCAGGTCACGCTTCTTGTCTAATGTTTACATGGAGGCTTCTTCCACTACGTTGAATGAAACACTGTACTGCCAACACGGGAGTTTATGTGTGTGTCACATGGGACTGATCATCCAGCTTTATGTGCTCCACTTTGATGTGTTCTCCCTAGTTTGATTGAACACATCAATCTCATAAAACTGCTTATGGATGAGTGGTTAAAAAAAGTAAGAAAAGAAACTGCAGGTGGATGGTTAGGTCACCTATTCTACTCATTCTGTGAGTTGTGAACAACCTGTTCATGCAGACAGTGGCACAGTCTAAAAGAAAAGAAAAAAAAAGTAAAAACATAAAAACGTTGAATTTCGTTTGCCTTTGAGCAAGAGGTATGAAATCAAACGCTTCCTAATAATCCATGTTTGTTTCGTTTTTCAAAAACATTCAAATCAACAAAAGTTTGAGTTATGCATGGGAACATATACCTCTATGTAACAAGTACAGTAAGTGGTTGTTCAGTTTCATTTCTGAAGGTATTCACTTTAACTCGTACTTTCAGCAAAGTCAGTATTCATGATGACTATATTTGTATGCTTATGAATAGTGTGCTGTGTCATGTAATACAAAAACATGAAAAGACTACAGAAATACCAAGATACCAATAGAATACATATTGCAATAGTTTAATGATGGTAGAAAAATCCATTAGGAAAAATACAGGGCATTGAGATAATTAACAGGGAAAACGGATGTAACACTCAAAGCATCAACTGTCACAATATGTATTATTGCCTTATATAATGACTACTGTATAAAAGCTAAATGTCATCATTTCATTTTGATACAAGAGCTGAAGTTCATAAAAGTAGACCTACAATACATGTGTATGGATTCATTCAAACAATCTTCACTTCAATTCAAAAGATTCAAAAGAACTTACATTAATGATTTCTATTCAGTTATAGATGATACTGTCACATTATCCAGAAGCCACAGTCTTAAATGAACTCAAATAAACTCTGCTATTTCTCATAGATGAAATGTTGACCTAATACTAAAAATATATAGCTGACAGGATAGGGAATATGGGACTGAGTGCAATTCTCGGGATAGTTCCAATTTCATAATATGGGTCTTAGCCTTGTAGTTTGGGTCACCTCTTGTACCTGTAATTAAAGGACTGTGGTAATAATAGGGCTTTGAATTTGATGGGACATTAGACGAGTGTTGATCACGCAACGTAAACCCAACTCATCTGAACATGACTGCTACCAGAAAACTTTGGGACCTAATCTCATCCAAAAGAAAATGGACTACATTCATTGGACATCGTGATACTTACCAAAAGCTAAGCCATATCATTTGATGTAGTTCTCATCACACTGATATAGTACGTTCATGTTCAACGCATGATGATGTATATTCCTTTGTTTGCAAACATTAAGAGAAAAAATCCTGGATGCTAATCTTTATTCACTACTGCTCTAAATGATGTCACCAGGATAGGGTAGCCGTTTCCATTACCAGGCCATTTTGGCTTCATTTGTATACTTGTGGAAATTAACTGTCCACAGTTTTTAATTACAGATGTTGTTTACAACTGGTCGTGGTGACAGCTCTGCTGCCTCTGGTCTTATGTTATCTACGGGTAACAGAAATACAACAATAGATTTATGGCACCAGAAAGATATTTGAAGAGGAAAAGGTACAATTATTTGTCAGAAAACTACCACCTTGATTTGTTGTTCATCTTTTTTGTTCAATTATGACTTGTCCTACGTACAACATGTATGGGCAATGTCAGATCAATCCCAACATTGAATACAGGTTTCTTCATACAACTGCCCCTAGCTCTTAGCAAATGTCTTGATAAGTGCAAAAAAGCCCAAGTTATCATGGCAAGCAACTATCCTGATCACAGTCTGACATTATCAATACAGCACAGTGTACTTTCTGCATTCACAACAAGAGCAATAAACCGGTGCCATTTCACTCCAAGAAAACAGTAAAGGTGGAGCGTCATACCCCTCATCATCACTTAAAGGTGCAGTGTGTAAGACTTGGTGCCATCTGTTGTTGAAGTTGCACCTTGTATCCATCACCTCACCCTTGCCTTTTGAGCATGCAGGAGAGCCCATGGTCGCCCTCAGTTGCTAATAAAGCGAAGATGTTTATTATTATGTCAGCTACTGTAAAAACATGGCAGCCCGCATGGAGAGGACCTGCTCCTGATACATGTATATATTAAAGGGCTGATGTGAAAATAATGTCATACATTCAGGTGATTCTACATTCATAAAAATGTCAGTATATAGTCTTTATCTACAGACAGAAGTGACAAAAATGTAATGAAATCTTACATACCGCACCTTTAAAGACTTTTCAAATCGATTACTTTGTTCATGCTACTTAATGTCAACACCTCAGTATTCCACAATGTGTTTGTTCAAAAAGTTGCTGAACTCCTCACGTAACCAACAATCAACTGTCACCTGCTTACAGCCTTGGTATTGACCCTCAAATAAACTAAGCATTATGGAGCACTGAGTTTTCCAAAGTGAAGTCATATTGGAAATTCACCAGGTTGTAGTTAATGTCCCGTGACAGCAGCACATCGGGGATGAGCTGGAATCCTGTCTGCATGGTCAGGACATGAGGGGCCAAAGTGAAGGGGACGTCCCCAAGAACATCGGGTAGAGTTGAAATAGTTTCCACTGCTGAGGCCTCTGGTACCGGCATCGTTGTGGGCAAAGCTGTATGGAAGCCTCTTTCACCATGTTGACCTGGTGGTGTGTAGGGTGACTGTAAGGAGAGGGATGAACGGATTTACAATTAGTGCAGAGTCTGTTCAGATGTCGCTTTACCTTTATGTAACTGATGAAGTTACTGTCCAACTTCTGAAAGTGAAAATGACCGTATCCACCGCAATCAACATCCACATCCAAATCGCTTACCAACCCCACATACCTCCAACCAGTTTCATGGGCAAGTCAATTGTTTTTGTTCACTTGCTAACAACATGATGATGGTAGATTAGAGTTTGAAAATGGATGAAGCCAGCTTGCCACAACATTAAGGTCCATCGTATAAGATTTAAGAAAACAATTACAATTTTTACTGGCAGACATTTACATGATTGAAATAATTATTTTTGATGTATTTATAAGTGCATAATAAATTGATCATATGAATGAAAGCTTTTCTTACCCACAGATAAGCTCTCTACCAGAGAAGATTCCCGATACAGAGGCCACTATGTTTTTACAGGAACCAAGAAGGGACAAACTAAACACCTTTTGAGTTTAAAGGATAACCAAGGCCAAACCTAAGTTGCAATTTTTTTTTTTACCAGGTATTGCAGAAATATGCTATTACGTTTTGGCTGTGTGGTGCTGCTTAAGTCACGCTCCAGAGCACATGAACTGACTTAAAGGTGCAGTGTGTAAGATTTGGTGACATCTAGTGGCGAAGTTGCATTTTGTATCCATCATCTCATCCTCCCGAGCATGCAGAAGAACCTATGGTAGACTTCAGTTGTCATTAAAACTCAAAAGATGTTTCGTGCGTACACGCTGGGCTACTGTAAAAACATGGCGGCCCCCGTAGAGAGGACCTCCTCCTAATTTAGGGGTAATGGAAAAAGAATAATGCATTAAGGTGGTTATAAATTCCCGAGAATGTCAGTATGTGATCGTTTTGTAATATTTTTAGAAGTGACACGAATGAACAAAATCTTACATTACACTGCACTTTTAACATTCTTACTTTGATTTATGAAGACAGCTGGTTCAAATGAGACTGCAGGGCCTGAGTGATTGCATGGGAAAGTGACTTGGTTGCGTATCTGAGCTAACTGTGAAGATAATCTGTAAAAACAGACCATGTGGATTGTTATAATTACTATTCAGCATAACCATGCTTGCCAGAGGATGAACCTTTTGCCTGTACCAACGCGTGAACCTGTGTGCAAGCTACGGCACACAACCGGTCTTCACAACAACCCAGAGAAATGTTCTCTTTGCTGAAGTGGTGAGTCACTGAGGATGTAGAGTAGTTGATGTCATCTGAGATGCATTCATCGTGTTGTGTAACTTTCAAGAGTGGGCTGAAGGGGGGGGGGGGGGGGTGTAGCTTTTCCGAAATGATGGACTCCACCTTTACAAGAACTCAAATTATCTCAGTACCTCAGTGTGAAATTGGTATGTTTCCATTTGAGCTTAAAGGTGCAGTCAGTAAGACCTTGGTCTTTTTTGTCACTTCTGAAACTAT
>JAFBJT010013163.1:0-27306 GCA_016785325.1 Chascanopsetta lugubris | reverse complement strand
GCGGGGGGGGGGGGGGGGGGGGGGGGGGGGGGGGGGTGTAGCTTTTCCGAAATGATGGACTCCACCTTTACAAGAACTCAAATTATCTCAGTACCTCAGACTGATGTGTGAAATTGGTATGTTTCCATTTGAGATTAAAGGTGCAGTTTGTAAGACTTTGGTCTTTTTTGTCACTTCTGAAACTATTACAAAACATTGATATACTGACATTTTCATGAATGTATAATCACCGACATGCATTCTTTATTTCCAATAGTGAATATAGACATTAATGTGTATTCACATAAGGGGCTGGTCCTCTCTACAGGGGCCGCCATGTTTTGACAGTAGCCCTGAGTGGACATACCAAACATCTAAGTTTTAATGACAACTAATGTCTACCATAGGTTCTCCTGCAGGCTCAGAAGGATGAGGGTTAGGCGATGGATACAACATGCAACTTGACCTCTAGATGTCACCAAATCTCACACACTGCACCTTTATCATGATCATAGTTCCGTGATTTGATTACATTTGTATCTCGTGGGTCCACAATTCTCCACCATGTTCTGAACATTAACACGAATGCAGATTGTAGCATTTAGCTGCACTGACTGCAGAGCAAATTCACACTAATAGTGTACATTAATGCATGGAAGTGATCATTTGAAAATAATTTAATCCCAGCAACTGGTAGGGAAGTTGTTTCTTAGTTTTTGTAAGGACACAGAGAGGAATTTGGCTGAGAAGACTGAGCGCTTTTTGATGACTCATGCACTGTGGGCGAAACACCTCCTGACCTGACTACAAAATTCAAACTGAGTGGCAGATTTCGGGCTTTGTTTTGTACTGAAGTATGTAATTAAACACAAATGTCAAGCTTAATGTGGACAAGATGTTGTTACAGGAAATGTGGATTTCTCTGCAATTTGGAGGCAGAGGTTTCCAGGGGGACTGGAACACGGGTCCAAACAAGATCTTTTGTTTTGTGATCTACACCATGAAAGAAATCACACGGCAAAGCATATTAATCTTGGGTATAACCGTAACAGTGAGATCAAATCTATTAGTAACAATGACCCAGAGCATATGAGCAAAATTGTGTTGTGAAAAACCTTATTTCTAAAAACCCTAAATTTGGCAGTTCAAGTCATATACTTACTGTAGGCAAAATGAAAGCACACTCAGTATGTACATATCACATCACATGACACATCACAATGAAACACACTAGACTTTAAAAGCCATAACTGTGTTGTTAACTACAGGTACAGTGGATTCTCTCTCTTTTCTGAAGTTTTCAATCACTACATTTTTTGACGATGTCAGGACTTTTGGGTATTCACCGTATCTACAATAGCGAAAAAATAGAAATACACTCTTCACACTTTACAGTGTGTAAGATTTGGTGACGTTTACCTTTGAAGTTGCATGTTGTATCCATCACCTCACTGCAGGGGAACGTATGGTACCCCTCAGTGGTCATTTAAGCTCAGAGGATAGTATGTCCAATCTGGGCTACTGTAAAAACATGGCGGCCCCATAGAGAGGACCCACTCCTGATGTAAATATAGATTAAACAACTTGTCAGACATTTAGGTGAATGATTCATTCGTAAAAATGTCAGAATAGGATTTTTATCTACAGATAAAAGATACGAAAAATGACCAAAATCGTACACACTGCACCTTTAAAAGAAGGGCACTCCACTGATGTGAGTGGGTGTGAGTAGGAGTGTGTTGCAGTCTATGGTGAACGCTTGCAGTGTTGTTGCATCTCAGTGCTTCCTGCTGCACTATATTATTGAAGCTGGAGGGATGAACCCCTCAATGATTGTGGGACGGAACTGCAAGATGCTGCATGGACCAATCAGAGTCACAGATAGATAAATACACAAAAACACACAACCACTCCAAACAGAATTCCTATGACTAAAGGCAAATGTACAACATTTATGTGATTATAAATTCATGAAAATGTCAGTGTGTCATTGTTTTTGTGATATCTTTTAGAAGTGATAAAAATGACCAAAATCTAACACACTGCACCTTTAAAAGCCCGTGCTCAATCGAGAGCTATATTTCAGCACAGTGACTGCAAACACCACGGCAATGTTGATTATTTAGTAAGATCTAAACAAGACAACATGAGCAGGGAGACACAAATCCTTTACTTTCCCGCGCACAAAAAAATAATGATTTGGGTTTTTTTGACTGTCAGGTCATGAACTAAAAGCTTTGGGTACGTGTCAGTAAGCTCACCTTTGATGGCTGCACTATGACATTTGTTGATGGATGCGCAATGTTCATGCTCTGCCTCTTCCCCCTCTGTTCTTCAACCGTTTCTCCTGCCAAAACGAAAAGCACCGTTCACCAAAAACACATGATGGAGATATAGAGGCATCACTGGAGGATTTCAGGGATTTTGTCAAAGGGATGTGATTAACAAAATCTTGGTCATTCCAGGTGTCTGGGCTGTTGAGAATTTATAGGCCACGTCCCTGTATCTTATTTTTAAGGTTATGCCGGAGCACGGATGGAATTTGGAAGGGGGACTTTTTGAAAAGGCCGTTTTGGGCCCCTGCAGTTTTTACCCTCCGATAACAATGTTACGCGACAGTAAACCGACACGGCGAGCACTAGGACCAAGTGGAAAACGGCCGCTCAAGAAGAAGCCTATTTCCCTTAGTTTAGACAACCCACAAGCTCCTGGATTGGCTCTTCTGTTTCTTGTGTGATTGGCTGTTCCTGCTGTCACTCCATCAGGCACTACAGGGGATGTATGGAATTACAGGCATGGAAACCAAACTCAGACAAATGATGCAATGATCTGGTCGCGCATGCGCGAATGGATGGGTAGCTAACTTTGACAGAACACTGGTTTGCTAGTTGGTCGTTGGTGTTAATTTGCGACTCTAAGTTGTTGTTTACATGTTCTGCGTTTTTTATTAGTGACAACAATATGATGAACAAGAATAGATTATTGTAAGAATCAAATCCAAACTGTTAGTGAGGCTTTTTCTAGTATCTCCATTCGAGGGTCAAGGAACTTTGTCATTGGTTGGAGATGCACAGTTTGAATAGTGGTATCACTTACATGTGACCGTTTATGGCACATGGAACACTTGAGAAGTGTGTGTTTACCATGTTGCAATATCAAATCCAAAAAAACTGAGGAAGTTGTGAAATGTATGATACTCCAGATATTGTCACATGGTATTATTTGTGTTATTGGCTGGTCTGCTAGATGGAATGGTGGATGTTCTGTATTTATATAGCACTTTATCTTGAAGACCTCTAAAAGTGCTTTACAGTACAGTTTACCCAGTCACACAAACATTCATACCGTGCATCTATTTGCAGCACTTTGTATCTGTGAGTGTATGGGACAATGTGGGGTTCAGCATATGGAATGGGGGAAGGCAGGAATCAAACCCCTGACCTTATGGTCAGAGGACAAGTCCTCTAACCCCTCATCCACAGCTGCCCCAGATGGAGGTTCCATCGTTCAGGCTGCTGTGACAGGTATTACCACGACTTTTGGCTCCTCAACAATATTTCAATTACTTTGAATACAATGTTGAACACAGCACTGACGAAAGCGGTGTGCTTTAAACATTTTTTTAAAATCATAACCAGTTTAGCGGTGTTAGTCAAAACAATAAGTTCATGTCAATGCATGCAGCTCACCAATAATAACAAAGCCTCCATCTGCTTCCTTCTCAGATGTTGACTTCTTTGAGTCTTTTCGCAGCCCGAGGAAACTGAACATGACGGCTCTGCCAAAACAAGAGAAGAAATGTTAGGACAGTCGTCTGTGTATATGTGTGACAGTTGTCAATTGCGTATAATTAGCGTCTTGCATTATGCTTTTCTTGCTGTGATGTTAAGTTCCAATATCATTTGGTGTGATGTATTTGATTATATTAAGACAGCTCAATGAAGGTGCACAGAAGTTCAAAAAGAAGCTATTACAGCTGCCAGAATTCATCTGACATTATGATTGACCGAATTATAATTCGAGCATGGTGCTAATCCCTTAAATACTGAAAGTAAGAGTTGATCAACAAGTGGTCTAACCAATAATTAGGGCCAACATTCACCATTATGGGTATTTATCTGTATCAGTGGCTTATTGAAACAATTATAAATAAAGTTGATAGTGAGTTACGTTGATTCTCTCGCTGATTATCTTATACTCACCAGTCTACTATGTACTGAAGTATACTGACTTTTTTTTAGGTAGGGTACTCCTACCTACTTTACTGTTAATGCATATTGGTTCCTCTCATCCTTTAAAAGCAGGGCTCTCCCTAAACAATGGAACAATGGCGCTGCGCCATCCTGCCACAGTCACAGCGCAATCCTACCAATGTTCAGATCTAGGGTGTCATGCAGCGGATCGATCCGCGCACACAGACACCACAGTACTTGTTAACATGAAGACAGCACACCGGTGCACACTTACACACACAAGCGTGCTCCTGGTTTAATTGGACCACATATAAAAACTAACTTCTTACTTAATTGCAGTTCACGTTGAAAGCCAGCTTTATACGTGTTGATTCAAAGCATATTAACACTTTTGCATAAAGATTATTTTTTTTAGATGCAGTACATGTGGGGAATTACACAAACACCATGCCGACGAAATTCAATCGCTGCTTCTGACCCATCCTGGCTCGTCCTTCCTCTGTGGGCAGCTAGGAGCAGTAGGCAGCCATTTTCCAGCGCCCGGGGACCAACTTTAGAGGAGGAATCTCCCGGGTAGCACGGGGAGAACATGCAAACTCCACACAGAAAGGCTCCCGGCCGCACGGGGATTCGAACACATGACCTTCTAAATGTGAGGCAACAGCTCTACCAACTGAAACTATACTACTAAACTACATCGATCTATTTATGTGGATAACAGCCCATCTCGTGATAAATAACGTAACCTTATCCACTGCCTTACCTTTGCTTTGTCCTTTGAAAATCTCCCCTTGAAAGTCACAACACAAGTGGCGCCCTGGACGTGCGGAAACGAAAGTCAATGAACAGCTGTTGTTCCTGGGCATCAGTTTCCGACAACAACGTCAGTTCAGGGTTCCATAACGTTTGTTTCTGCTAAAATCCGGTCACTTTCAGTCGTGCGAAGAAATATTAGCGTAATTTAACAATTGTATTCTGCTGTAAACGATTCGGTGTTTGTTTTTATGTTCGACCACGAACTTCACCAACCTCAACAGTGTGTTAGTCCGTGTAGAAACATCGACAGCTACATTACGTTCTCTTATGTTGTTATTGACCCAACCCGGAACTATGATTATGTGTTTCTGGGGAATGCTATGTTCGAACACAAGCGGATATGACGTAGAGTTTTAGGCGTTCGATTTTAGCTCCCGCGCCTGCCGCTAATGCAAGTCAATGAGTCTTTTACCATGATTTTAGTCACTCCACCCGCTCCCGCTGCCACATGACAAAAACTATTGAATCACTTCCTCTCCCGCGCTCAGCTACTTTTTGCTACGCCCAGTGCTAACTACGCACACAGACACCACCATGGCGGGAATCGTAGATGTCCCCAAACCGAGAATTAACTGCTCCTTACTGTCGCAGCACATCAACAGGCCCGTCTGCTTCTTGGGACGTGTCGAAAAGGTTCGTAATACTTTTAGTGCTGTTGGATTTTAGTGTTATTTACATAGTTTTGAGATTGTTAGTAAGACTGGTTTCTTATTTGTCAGGTTCACCCAACAGGAAAAACCTTCACTCTGACAGATGGAGAATCTAAAGTTGTAACCGTTGAATTAAACGAACCCGTGAGTACATTTTCCTTTTTAATTAGACATTGAATGTTGAGTTTGAAGGGTTAACGGATCTATGAGCAGCATTGGAACACACTAATCACTATAATGTTTTCACTGTCTCATTATAGTCCGACACAAAGAATAGTTTGATTTTCAATTTACTTAATATGAGCCCCATAACTTCACTAGATTAACTTCATTCATTGAATAACTTAACTAACTTCATTAGAGCTGGTTTTCACTGGAGGCTGTCATCCCTCCATCGTAGCCATTATAAGATAATAAGAACACCATCTGCTTAAAGGTGTTGTCGTGTAGTTGTCACTTCTAAAACTACTACAAAACAATTACATACTGACATTCTCATGCATTTACAATCACCTCAACTTATATCTTTTTACCACATTTCCCATAAATAACTCATTTTAATGTATATTTACACGAGGAGTGGTTCCTCTCTACAGGGGCCACCATGTTTTTACAGCAGCCCAGAGAGGACATACTAAACATCCTTTGAGTTTTACTGACAACTGAGTGCTACCATAGGTTCTCCTCATGCTCAGAAGGGTGAGGGTGAGGTGATGGATACATGCAACCTCACCTCTAGATGTCACCAAATCGTACATACTGCTCTCCAGACAAACTACATACTTAGTTATTATTATTCAATGAAAGTATATGAATGCCTTCATTCGCTTATTGTCCAGCTTGAAGAGGAGCTCAGCGGCATTGTGGAGGTGCTTGGTACTGTGTCCAACAGAGGAGGCCTCATGGCCTCCACATACAACATACTGCGTGAGGAAAAGGGCATCGCCTTTGGTACGTTTTATTTATGAACCCAATTAGAAGCTGTGAAACTGCAACATTTGCCATTGGTTACTCACGTTGAGTTGTATCCCACAGACTTGGAACTCTACAATGAAGCCCTGAAGGTCATCCATGATTTCCCCCAGTACTACCCTTTTGAAGTGGCTTCCAGTCAATGAGCATGCGTGTTCAAACGTTCGTTCACAAAGGTTGTTATCGTTCCTTTTATGTTTCTATTGTCTGAACAAGATTTTCTCTCATTTCTATTATTAAGTACATATTTGTCTTGCAATAAAACTAATACTTTAAGAATCAAGATGCTGGGAACTTTTCCTAAAATATACAACGTGAAATATTTTCAATGGCCAAAATCTTACACACTGCACCTTTGAATGTCTTAGAGTTTGAGTTAATCTTAACATCCATCATGTGTACACATTAACAAATCTTAATGTTCAACCCTTTCTCAAAATGGAAAGCAACAAGGGTAAAGATCTTACCATTTGAACTTGTCAGGTATTGGACAGCAGAGGGCAGTGTGAGCAAAGGTTGCTGCTGCACAGCCAGATTCAAACAGGCCCAACTATGTCAAGTAAATTTGTTCCAGAATTAATCTCAATAATTTGAAGGCTGATAAATGAACAATGTGTATAAGCAAGAGTTAATGTATTTGCATCTTCTGGAATTTATGATTAATGAGAGTGGCATTTAACTATAAAATGCAGGTCATATATAAAAACAGTTCTTGCTATTGCCCTGTAAGATCAGATTTCCACAACTGAAATAGTATTATTCATAAGAATAAAGAAATAAAATATGTCCACATGCACACTCTAAATACCAGTATTTACAAATATGGATCCAATGACTATACATCATTGCACCTTCCGTCAACTGCATGTTGATTTAAATACCAAAACAGATGAAGAAAAACTGGCTGTAGACTATGGTATTCCACAAATAATGATACACAGTGAAATTGCATGGTTAAAGAATCCAACTGATGTGGAGATGACCGATCTGTGGAGGCTGATCAAGACCAGCACTGCTGACAGCCTAAATATGTAATTCTATAATGTGAGAAGTTGCACCATTTACACTGCGGACAGACACTGTAAGCCAATCAATAATGAATATGGTCCTCCCATTGATGGAGAGCGACTCAATTAATGGCTGTCGTCCAGTTCATTTATAAGCTGAAAACACAAATAGATATCCAAATATACCTTTTCCTCTTCACTAGATAATTCCCGTCGGTAATATTCTGAGGGCCGGATGGGAAGATCTGGCAGGCCAAATGTGACATTCACTGGTTTAGGTGAACCCACGGTAAAATAGAGGGCAAGTGAGTGGGTGTCAGAGAAGCATGAGGAGCAGCAGAGGAGGAGCAATAGTATAATGATATCAATAATATTAATAAAGTTCATATAATAAACTGGGTTTCACCTCATACAGTGCTATCAAAACAAATAGTATAAATAAAATCTTGTAATTGAAAAACAATAAATCACCATAATTGTAGAACTGTTAGAGACAAATCAATTCTGCATGAAATCACATGTTATGTCCATTCAGTGTCCTTTTCTGAATTCTGAAATACATTAACATAGGCTGGTAACAATAACAGTGACATATCTCCTGACCATTTTCCTTCTTAACATCTTCTTAGTTCTACATTAAAATAAGAGAGTGGCCTCACAATGTACATGTCAGTATGGGGAAAAGTGAATGGAAGCATGGGTTTCTTTTCTTTGTCATGAATCATTACTGTAACATGATCCATCAGCCCTCAGGCTCAGAAGATGTTATTGACTTTCTCCCTCCACGCAATTAACACCATCGCAGCGCAGTGACATAACGTAATCAGCGGGGAAATTAGGTGTTAAATATAGCTTTGTGGCAAATCATTCCGAGTATGTGTAATTCATTACAACATGGGCGCGGTAGTAATGTCAACTGCTGTAAAAGAGCTAAATATATGTCTGCCACAGTCAACGCGTTGATGGCTCGGAGAGAGTTGCCTGGAGGAAAGCAGCTGCCGTGTCTGACAAGTTGAGACAGTTCGGTTGATGTTGTAGCCTCTGCTCCACCTGCTTCACCCACTGACGCACTGTCAAGGAAACACTCACTTTCTGCCACTGTCTTTTCCCTGACACACAAACACATGAATCACATGGCCGCACCATCTCAGTCATCCTTTTTGCTCTGGCCATGAACTTGATAGTCAAGTCATCAGATGTGGAGTGCAGGGGTCCTCTGATAGGACCAGGAGTACGCCAGCCCCCAAAAAGAGCCCTTATGGACGACCTTACCGTCACCACCACATCTGTTCCGGGCAGTAGATGGATCCTCCAAGGCCAAGAGAAGCTCATCACCTGGGCAAGGATGAGCTTTACGCCGGCGAAATCAAGGTCTCTGGTGCTCAAGAGGGGGAAAGTCGTGGACAAGTTCCGCTTCTCGCTGTCTGGAGCCACCAAACCATCCGTAACAGAACAGCCAGTCAAAAGCCTCGGAAAGCTCTTTGACCGTGGCCTCGAAGATTCTGCCTCCATCCAGAAAACCAGTACAGGGAGTCCAGAGATCCGAAGGTGGCATCAGCTGGCATCCAGGTACGAACTGGCAGAAAATGGAGGGCAGATGAAGCTCTGGAGGTAGCTGAATCACGGCCGAGGCAGAAGGCACTGGTGGGGTCCATAGCCACAGGGCGGGCAGGCATTGGCTACTTCCCGACAACCAGGGTGGACAAGGCCCAGGGCAAAGAGCAACAACATCTCCTTCAGGAGGAGGTGCGGTAAGGTGTGGGGGAGGCACGAGTAGGCAGGATGGTGGGAATGGGGCAACAAGGATAAATGGAGCAATCACCTGGTCCAACATCTGGAAAGCAGACTTCCATCGCACCAGGTTCTTAGTCCAGGCTGTTTACGACATCCTACCAAGTCCAGCCAACCTCCATGTCTGGGGCAGAACTGAAACGCCACCCTACCCCCACTGTCCAGGAAGGGGATCCCTGGAACACCTCCTCAGCAGCTGTCCAAAAGCCCTTGGAGACGGGCGCTATCGCTGGCGCCACGACCAGGTGCTGAGGGCAGTTGCACTCCGTGCACTCCGAAATATCAATTTTGAAAGGATTTTCTTATTTTATGTCTTATCTTATCATCATCACACTCTTTCAGATTGTGTCCAATCTGTAAATCGACATATGAATCAGAGAGAGGAATACCTGCCATGATATAAATTGAGTTGCCATTGTTTATCCTCTGAACAAGGTTTAGAAGATAAAGAAGTCCATTGTATGAATGCATGTTGTAGCTGAATGTGGCTCAACTCACTTTCCCCTCGAAACAAATATAGGATAACCTATGGTAACCCTCAGTTATTACCAAATTCAAAAGGTGTTTAGTTTGTCCTTGCTGTAATAATGTAAAAAAAACATGGTGGTGAACCATGACGGCTTCCATAGAGAGGTCGTGTTACTTAAGTACAAAGAAAACAACTTGTACACTCATAAAAATGTCATTAGAATGACTTCATGTTCCACTTCTGCCCATAGAAATAGTTTAGACTTTTAAATGTTTCACTTTGATCAGTTAAGAGCTGTGGTTCTCGACAGGTCTGGCTTTGGCACTCACCCTCATCCCCTCATGACAACCAAACCACGGAGAATTTTCAACTTCTCAAATTAATATAATGAAAAGATGGTGCCGTTTGAAGCTGAAATAGTAAATAGAAAATCACAAAAAAACTGTTTCATCATAAATAAAAATCACCAGCAGGTGGCGACACTAGAGAGGAGAATATTCCTTTATACACTCAATTAGCTGTATTTTGAATAAAAAGGTGCATCTGAGGCACACAAGATAGAGAAACACTGAAGTTTCAAAGCAGGATTAATTTATTCACCATTTCATCCACTTGGGGGCAACATAACCTGCTGAGCACAACAGGATGACTTGATTCAACCTCTGAAGTTGCTATGGTAACCACAAACAGTTTACATCTCATCCTGTTATCACATGGTCACAGTGTGTCTTGTTTTCACTTGTTCTTTGAGGGTTTCTTACTCCAATCAAATTCTTCCATAACACACACACACACACACACACACCCTCACTGGTGTCTTCTCATTTTTTTGCATTGACCTAATGAAGGAACAAAACTGTCACTTGTCCATCACCTGCGCCAGAAAACACTACAGCTCAGTTGTGCGTGTGGAACATTTTCTGTGGATTTGACATAAAGTCAAATAGCTTCCAATCCTAT
This sequence comes from Chascanopsetta lugubris, assembly GCA_016785325.1. NCBI lineage: Eukaryota > Metazoa > Chordata > Actinopteri > Pleuronectiformes > Bothidae > Chascanopsetta > Chascanopsetta lugubris. The sequence goes on along the minus strand of JAFBJT010013163.1, from coordinate 16,469 downwards.
GATCCAGTGATGTACATGTCTCTGATTGTGATGTAACCTGTGCAATACACAACTGAAGTGGCTCACGGCTCACTCACTTAATACAAGAGTGGTATTACAGTGTATTATGGGAACATACACTTTCCCATAAAGTTAAGTAAAGTGTACAATCACATTTTTCGAGAGATGCAAAGACTAACAATACAAACTAGTGTCTGATACTAATCGTCTGATCGCTCCATTATGTTGGTTTTCAGTCATTTAACAAAAGATGGCTTTCAAATGGGACACTTAAAGGTGCAGTGTGTAAGATTTCAGCAATTCTTTGTTACTTCTTCAAATATTACAAAACGATTTTCATGAATTTATAACCACCAATGTTTGTTTCCGTTACCCTTAAATGAGCCCATGAATGTATTATTTACACGAGGAGCGAGTCCTCTCTGTGGGGGCCACCATATTTTTACAGTAGCACAGTTTGGACGTTCTAAACGTCTTTTGAGTGTTAATGACAACTGAAGTCGACCGCAGTTCCCCCTGCATGTGCAGAAGGGTGAAGGTGATGTGCAGGATACAACATGCAACCTCACCTCTAGATGTCACCAAATCTCACACGCTGCACCTTTTGAAGTGAAATTCTTTGAATAAGTGAATAGCTCTATTGGCAGTATGGGGCAGGTTTTACTAACTGCCTCTGCTTGAACTGTCAAATAGTATGCACCCATTGATCATGTGGGTGGGTCCATCAGCAAATGTCAGTTTGAAAACATTTATCCACCCGATTAATCATGACACTCATTTATCAGTCTGATCTCAGTTTACATTTGCCAGGTGATAGACTGTATATGTCATCATGTGTTACACTACAGTTACTCTTGTATCTTAGGGTCTGTCCTTCTCCAGGCTCCTTGAAAGAGCTGAAGGTTTCTGTCATTCTGCTCAGCCCGTTAACCCTGCAGTGACCACAATAACTGAGCGCTGGATCTTGTAAAGTTCCCAACATTATAGCCCATTATCATACCTCAAAAGGTTATTAGTTCATACGCCACATACCGAGGTGGACACTGACTTTTCAAATGCAGCAGCTCCTCTTGATGCAATGTGAGCCAACATGTCTGAAACAACCTTTGCATATCTATCGCATGCCTCTCAGGGCCCTTGAGTGGGACTGTTGGACTGGCTCGAAGAAGCTGTCAGGCCTGCCAAAGTCTGAAGTGCCACAGGGAGCTTCAACGAATGATCCATGCATGCCAAGTTCAACAAGACTTCATACCTGATGTGAGTCACCTGGCCTGGAAACCTGTCTGTGCAACCTGGTACTGCAGCACAGTTACAAATTAGTTTCTTTAAGAAGTGCAGATGAGTTCAGCAGAACTAAAGACAGCTGGAGTTACAGTAGTGCATCAGTTCAGATGCACTCATGCGCGCTCAACACTTCGCGTGTCACCGGGCAGATGTACTTCAGTGGGCGAACGCAACTTGGTCAAAAATACACTGCAATTACGTACAAGTAAGTACGTGAGTGCACCACTTCTGATAAACGGTGAGGCAATGCAGAGAAACTTGTTTAACCCTTGTACTGTTTCACCTCATATATTCCACTAATGCCTGTTGATGCATATTCTACACATACCAAGGATGATATTGGAAGCACTTTGCCCCACCATCTAGTGGCCAGAGTGAAGACTGTGCCGTTGATGCTGGAGGAAGTGTTGGTTTGGCCGAACACATGGATTTTGTTGTGCTAAAGTACAAATACGGCCCAGCTTATTGGTTGATGCTGCTGCTGATACATCAGATGAGACTACGTTTGATGGAAATTGAGGAAGTTATTTGCACATTTCAGTTTGTTACGTTTTTGCTACGTAGGTCCTATGAGATTATACATTACATAAATAATGGTGTATTTAGGTGCAATTTGGTAGAAATTAAATTTTCTATTTGAAAATAGAATGATAAATAAAATGATAATCAATAATTACTACAGTGCCTTATTGTGCCCAATTACCCGAGTTTGTTTGATTACTATTCTGCCCGATTATGTAGCATGTCACTCATTTGTATCATACCTAAATGTAATCTTAGTAATCTTCACTTAATGAGGCATATTATTTTCTAATATTACGTAGATACATTCAGGCAGTAAGAGGTTAAGATGCAACTCCAAAAAGCTGTATGACAAGGACCACACCGAGTTTATAAACCGGCCCTGACCTGCAACAGAAGGAGTCAGTGAAACCTCCGAGGAGGACGGACATGTTTTCGTGGATGTGTTCATATTATCTTTCTCCATCAAGAACAAATCTCTCCTCTGGAAATCAAAACTAACGGCTAATTCTATCTTTTCCTCTTCTTCCCCCATCTACGCTAAGCTTGCCTATCGACTTGCCTGACTGAACTGAGCGCCACCATATTTATCCCTCCACTGACACGACATAATAATCCCCGTGTCATATCCATGTGTATTGAGCAGCTGGGTATTTGAAATCCCTTTTTAATGTCAACGAGTGAATAAGTTGTTACAAGATTTTTTTTAAAATCTACTCAGTTGCTTCAGCCCCTGGTCAGCCCCTGTGCCCAAGTTGTGCTTTCCCAGGCAAACGTTGCATGCGACAGGTGTGCCGACTCCTTAGTCCGTGCTCCTGATCGCCTGCAGCATCTTGAGCAGCAACAGTGAGCGATAGCTGTGAAATGGATATTGCAAGCAAACAACCCAGTCTCCATACAAGTCCCCCCCAAAAGGAGGTACAGCTGCCAGTGCAGCAGCAAATGCTGGAGCTTGGTCGCAACTGTCATGAATGACTGTTGGTGGGCTCCCACAGCCAGAGCAGTTGAGAACCATTGCTCCAGCCCAAGAAAGAGCTTCAGCTAATTCCTGCCGGCTGCGCTGCACACACAAGCCAGTGCAGCTTCTCTTGTCTGAGCTCTGTCAGTGAGCAAGAGGCCTCGGGGGCTTCGCTCCAGTGTGGGTGAGTATGTGAGGATGAGGAAGATTCTACTCGATTGGCTTGATTGTCGTGAAAATGTTGATCATCGTAAGCGTGAGTATGGATGTGTGAGAGAATGATGACTATACACGTCATTTCCATAGGTGTTTTTGTAAACAATGCATTTTGGTAAGTTTGTTTATTTACCCTGGTTTATATATATATATAATTGTCCTGGACTATTTTGCTTAATTCTGCACAATGCTACTGATGTTTTAACATTGCCTTCCCCTCGTCGGCATGTATGGAGAAGCAACAACCAAATTTCTATTCAAATTATTCTGCACATTGAAGACATATTTTGTGCAGTGTTAAAAAATAATGATTCAATAATACGAAGAATGGAATGAAAGAAAAGAACCTCGTGGTTTTTATTTTAAAGGTGCATTGTGTACGATTTTGGTTATTTTTGTCACTTCTAAAACTATTGCAAAACAATTACTGACATTTTCATACATTTCTAAGCACTTAAATGTAAGGTGCTTGTCAGGACCGTAATCAGGGAACCCAAGTGCAGAGATAGAGGTAGTGATAATAGTCTTTATTTGTACCTTGCAAAGATACAAACAGGAGCAGGCAAAGGCAGAGTCCACAAAAACAAAACAGGGTTCAGCAACCGGAGAGCATAGAGTAGCATAGAAAACAGGCTATCAACAAGACAAAGTGATTCACAAAGTGAGAGCAGCAGACAGCGTGGAACAAAGTGATATCATGACAGTGAAGGGGTGGAAACAAGGGGGTTAAATACACACGACACTGAGTGGGGATGGGAATCAGGTGCGGACACAGGCACAGGTGACAGTGATCAGGGGAATCCAGGGAGAGAGCACGGGAGGAAGTAAACATGAGACGCCCATACAAGGATCACAGCTTCACAATAAGACAAGGGATATTGACACATGGGGGCAGGAAAGTAACAAAACATGACAGTGCTATTTGTTTTCCCATTACCATTAGATCAGCTCATTAATGCATATTTACATGAGGAGCTAGTCCTCTCTACGGGGGCTGCCATGTTTTTACAGTAGCCAAGAGTGGACGCACTGAACATCCTTCAAGTTTTGATACCGTAGGTTCTCCTGCATGTTTGGGTAAGGGTGAACGTAATGCAGCTTCACTTCTAAAAGTCACCAAATCGTACACACTGCTCCTTTAACATGTTTGCTGATATTGAAATATGTCCTGAGAACTTGTATGGACTCATCCTGTTATCACATGGTGACAGTGTGTCTTGTTTTCACTTGTTCTCTGAGGGTTTCTTCCTCCAATCAAACAGATCAAAATGTCCATCTGTGAGCAATTTCCTTGGATAAAGTGGAAAGTACGAGAACATTTGAAATATGAAAAAAAAAATCCAACATTTCCAATTGACCATAACATTTTATTGCAGCATTACACTGAACTTAGAATGTTAAACTTCCACTGTCGCCCCCCCCCCCCCCCCCCCCCCCCAAACTCCCCCTGTCGCCCCCCCCCCCCCGCCATTCACTGAATTCATAGACTAACCTGTGCATCTGCAGGAGCTGCATGGGTGGGGCACAGTTCCCAGCCGCTGTCTGTAGCTTTCCACGCTTGTGTCCAGAGAGTGTTGAAGTTTGGAGCTCATTGGGCCTATCAAAATATGTTGAACTGCAGCAGGAAGTGCTCTCTAAACTCCCAGCCTGTTGTTGGTGCTGCTGCTGTCTGGTCATGTTGTCTTTACATAGAGCTGTCTGCAGACACTGTGCCAGAACCAGCATTGGCACCAGTCTCTTCCCATACGCCCAGCGGCAGCAGGTACCCAGGCCAGCCTCTCCACACACACACACACACACACACACACACACACACACACACACACACACACACATCCTATTCATTGGGACCCAAAATACAGAGTGCAGACACATCCCTTTTTCAATTGACTTAATTAAAGACTATACATGGAGAATTCTGGTTTTCACTGTCAATATCTCAATAACAGCTTTCAAATAAAAATGCCTAAAAATGATCACAGGTACAGAGGTATATCTGCAGGGAGTTTGGGAAGAGAAATTGAGCTAAATAAATGAATATATTTCAAATAAACATGCAATATGATATTGCATTGAGGTCATTTTAGTTTCCAGCTCCTTCTCTTTGGTATTTTATGGTCAAAGTCTTCTGCCAAAGTCCTGAGCAGTGAATCTCAACTGAGCTCTCAACACAGATCCACTGTCAGGGTCGCGGGCCTTTGACTGGGAAAGAAAAGTTCCGAAAAAAATCCCATGCTTCTATTTTGAAGAGGACTCTAAATGCATCGGAGTGTCGTCTATTCAAACTCCTTAAGAGTAGGTGGCAATGATGCCCTGTCATGCAAAGAGACACCTGCCATTTAACAGATGGAAGAAAACTGCTGTTTGTTTTCATATGCTAATTGGCCCAAAACAAGTTTGATACCAACTACATTCAAATGCAGCTAATTGAGCGGGTCGTTTTTGTTTATCATTCAACTTGTTTTTTTTTGTTTTTTTTGTGTGTATCGGCATACAGTGATATTCTCTGACTATCTCAGGTTCAAACCGTTACATCTTTTCATTAAATACAAGATTTTACGTTCGGCATGAAAACAAACTCGCGAGTAGTCTTCGGTTGACCCGTCGCGTGTTCTAATGGTAATTTGACAAGCAATGGAAAGAGAAGATCTTGGAGGGTATGTGGACAGTGTATCCATACGTACTATGTGTTATATCCATTGAATGATTGGTGAGTCTCTGCCGAGGAAAGTGTCAGCTCTCTGACATGTTTCAGGATTTATGTAAGAAACCGGGCATGAGTCCTTATCTGAGGCTGTCTTCGTGAATTATGGGAGCAGGTAATTGAAGTTCCTCATCTCGACATCTTCCAGGTGGAGTTTCTCACAACCACCCAGTATTCCCAAGCTGCCACAGAGGTTAGATTTAAAACATCCTGAATATGTCTTTCATCTCTGCCACACCACCATCATGTTTCAGTCCCATTCCAGACACAGGATGACTTCTCAAACAGGTTTGAGTTGTTTGTTTGTTTGTTTTCAACCTGAATGCAAATACATTTTTTAGCAATGACAGGAGTTGGAGCTGACCCTATGCCAAAATCAGACTATTGATTCATATGTGTGTCTCCTGTGGCTCAATTACACCATGCTAGAATATTTATATTCTGGATTTTTTCAGTTGAACTTTTTCTTCATTATTGCATCGATTTGAAATTTCAGAAATAACATGCATAGATTTCTGCAATGCAAGGATCTATTGCTATTTCTCACACGTGCTTGTTCAAAGGACAACACTTTTATTGGAATATGTCCTTAGATTCCTCAGAGTAAGAAAAAGTTTGACTTCTGTCTATTAAAACAATGTTTTCAAACAGTTCTTAGTTTGTATTGTATTTTATGGACTTTAGATTTTCACTCTTTCATGACAGCTCAAATTCATCTTCAAAAACAAAAAAAACAAAAATCCATATTAATAATCCAACATGTGTAAGACTGAAGAATCAAGTTGCAAAAACACAAGACATGGAAACTATGAAATGAATACTTTAAAAGCGACACCACAGTTATAGTAGATATTGGATTTTATATGAGTGATTTCATATCATATGTAAATCCACATAAATATCTATACACCTTGACTGACTCCTGCATCAATTTAACAATAGTTAACGATGACATTTTTTTAAACGTATGAAAATGAGCAATCACTAAAGATACTGCTATCATTGCTAAATTTGTATTTCTATAGAAAACAAAAGTGTGGTTGAAATGTGGTGAAATATGTCTGGGAGCTGTCAGTCATGCAATGATCACTGCATCAGATCCAGCATTAACATCATGGCCGCCTCCACAGAGGGGACCTGCTCCCACTGTGGTTGGTGGAGGCAGTCAACTTCGAAACACCATTTCACCCCCAAACAGTATCAATATTAAAGTTTTAAACTGTTTCAAATATTAGATCAAATATTTTTTTGTATTCATTAACATTTAAAAAAAAAAGGTCCACAATTCTTGAATACATTGATTCATTAGTAATTGCAGAATTTAATATTTTCTAATATTTGTTTAATATTTGATTATTCAAAAATACTAATTAATGCATCATGAAATAAGTTTATCAAATATTCTGATCAGTGTTTGAAAAAAAAAATTAAAATGTAAATGCACAGTTATTGGTATTAGTATTATATTAGTGACAAAATGAAAGGATTTGTTAAATGTCTGTCGTAACGTTACAGAACTTGAGCCTTTGGAAATTATTACAGAAAACATACGTGTCATTTCAGCTCTTCAGTCATTTTTATTATTAACTTGGTGACGTCACATACAGGGTTCACAGTATAGCTATCATCAACACAGCACGGGGGGGGGGGGGGGGGGCAAAGGTCAACCAGCAATGTAAACGCACTATAAACAAGTTGTAAGAAGAATGAGGACAGTAAACCACTTAGTATCTTGAAAGTGAACTTGTTCATCGATTTCATCGATTCGTAGCAACACAGTATGTTTCGTCATATTTCATCTTGCTGCGACCTGGTTCTGTTTGGTCCTTGTGATGCCAATGGACACACTGAATTCTGGTAACACTGGAAAATGAGGCTGAAACTAATTGGAATGTTAATTCATTAAAAGTGCAGTGTGTAAGATTTTGGTCACTTCTAAAAATATTACATCTACTGAGTTTTAATGACAGCTGAAGTCCACCACAGGTTGTCCTGCATCATCAGGGCGAGGTGATGGACACCAACTCACCTCTAGAGGTCACCAAATCCTTCACACTGCACCTTTAATCCAAATTATACACACCAAAGAAAAATGCAACAAAAATACAATATAGATTTTTTTTCTCTTCTATTTTTAAATTCTTCTTTTATCGAATCATTGTTTTAATGCAATGAATCTGAAATTCAACAGAAATAGATTTGGCACCTATTGGAAGGGCTGGTGCCACCAAATCAGAAATAAAAATACTTAAAACGTCCTGATTTAAAACATTGCCCAGCACACAACGCTCACACTGATCAATGCCGGTAACTGAAATGAAGAGGGAAAAAGCACATGACCTTTGACCTTTGGGGAAATAACCTAATCCATGAGGCACTTGAAGAAAGAAAGAAAATAGATCCTTGTAGCAGCAAAGGGGAGAGAAAGATGGCAATTTGATGGCATAGCAGGGAATCAACTCAACAGCTATGCCAACATCTTGCCTTCCTTCCAGGACCCATGTCCACGTGCTGTTCACACGGATTTCATGACTCAGCAAACACAGGTCGATACTCCTCTTCATCCAGGCGGGGGTCAATCAAACACGTCACACTTTAAGACGCGTGTCAACAGATCGGTTGATGCACTTCTGACGTCATAAGTCACAAATATGGTTGAAAAAAATAATAATACACATGTAAAGACAATACACGTTAGAGCGTACAACGATATGACGACAGCGTTCACCTGTCGCTTCATCAGCACATGTACCTGTTCAGGTGAGTGACACGTGCAGATGTCTCCTCGTCGGGTGTCCAGCGAGGGATCCGTCCGTGCTCCCCGGACCCTGCGTCCCGGACCCTGCGTCCTGCGGCTCCAATACAAGAAAGCTGACTGGACGTGGAGGGGAAACGTCTCACCTTCCGCCGCCCACTTGCATTGAGCCGGTGTCACACTTATGACATATGCAGTGGGCGTGTCCTGACTCAGGAGCAGCAGCTGCGTCGCAGCCTCCTGCACCTTCGCGCGCACTGACGAGGAACAATGACCTACTTTTCACCGGAAGTGGAGAAACAGGCACATCCTCAACTACCTGTGGCCTACAACATCACTCACCAAGCATTTAAACAGTCAATTATACCTGTGTGTCTTTATTTTCTATTTTCTGGATTCTACACTCCACAGTCACGCCAACAACAATAATAAAACACGGTAATAAAAATGCATTAATTTCAAAATTGAAAAACAATAGTATATATTTACTGTATTTGTGTATATGTATTTATTTGATGGTGTATATTCTATTTTTCATCATAGTTATAATGATGATGATAATATTAATAATGATATTAAAAATAATGAAGAATAATAATAGAGAATAATTGATTTTTCAAATTGAAAAAATGCGTTATATAAAGGCTCATTTAATCTGTGTGTTTTATTTTGTATTTTCTATAAAGAGATGATAATAATAATAATGATAATAATAATGATGATGATGATGATGACAACAACAACAACAACAACAATAATAATAATAATAATAATAATCGAGCAATGTCCACATGACCAAGTGGGCCATGAATTCCCACTTTACCAGACGTGGACTGAGCCCCACACTGAACCCACCGTGACTCGGGGGTCTGGTCCAGTAATGAATCACTCACTATGATTCAAAGTCCCGTCTAGACCAGAAAGTGCTGGTGTGTGGGAAACCTCATTCAGCTCATTGTGAGCGTTAACCAGCAGCAGCATCACCCACTGCTGCTGTGATTCATGGGGCTGAGGAGGCACATGCAGCGGTCAACCTCCGCCTCAGTCACTCTGTCACTCTGCATCCACTGTATGAACATGTGAGAATCACGTGCTGATGTGCTGTGTTCACTGGAAACAGTGAAAGACTGACTGGTGGAACATCAGCACCAACTTTGACCTTTGACCTCAAGTATCTGATTGGGACTTTAGTCGTATTTAATCCAACATCAGACCTTTACATTTTTCACCCCCACAATTTTTTTCAGGGAGAGGCACAAGGAATACAGAAACATGACATCTCAAGAACAATATTTATTTATATATATATTTAAATGTTTTCTTAAAGGGTCTTTTGCTTTTTTGATTATTTCTTTAGCTAAACAACAGAAACACAAACAAAACAACAACAACCAGAAAAAGTGAATAAATACAATAAAGTGAAATAAATAAACAAGAAACAATGTTAAATAAATGATTAAATATATGTAAGTATTCTCCAGATAGAATAGATGACCTATGATTCTATTTCAGGTGGGATATGGTCTTTGATCCCAGCCTGTACTACGCTGCTGAACTCGTTACATTCGTCTCTCGGTCCCTTTGAAAACTCCACCAATCCCAAACCTGACTTTTGATGACTCACTTCCTGAGGTGTCGACACGGGCCGCGCCCGTCAACTCCCACAGAGCAAATACGCCAGAGCATAGAGAGACAATCGCAGGAGCTGACAGGGTTAACGTTTCCATTACGCCAGCGTGCATGTGTTTATCATGGTAACCGCTTTGTAAACACACACACACACACACACACACACACACACAACATGACGTGAGAGATCGACATGGACAATCGTGGAAAGTGATGTAATGCGTGTCGTCACGGCGATGACAGGCGCGTACACCTCTTCTATAACCTTCCATAACCCTGGATTGAAACCACTCCTCCACGAGGCCCAAGGTAAAGCTAATGGAGGGGTGGTTCAAAAAGTTCTCAGCCTGACCCAGAATAAAGGGGGCATGACTCTTGGTGCATATAACAGGGCTTCTGTCACTATCCACACTGTATCAGTGTGGACAGTGACAGAAGCCCCCCCCCCCCCCCCCCCCCCCCCCCCCGGGCTGAATCACACAGCCACATGTGCAGCTCTCACACCGCACATCAACACTGACCCTCCAGTGAGTCACCGCAAGGCCTTGGGTCCACTGAGACCCCCGCCCCCCGGCTGAAAACAGCCAAACACAGCAGTTTCACCAGTGACAAACCAGGCCCCTGCTGCTGCTGCTGCTGCTGCTGCTGCTGCTGCTGCTGCTGCTGCTGCTGCTGCTGCTGCCTCCATGTGGAGTTTATTAAGCGCTGGCCGACAGGAGTTTGACAGGGTTGCAGAAAAATAAAAAAGAGCCGGAGGAGGGAAAATCCCCGCGGACCCCGGTGACACTGACACTGACTCACCCACCCACGGAACAAGAACCACGGTTTTATCACTGGGATCAACTCAGTGATTCAGTGAAGATGATGAGTCGGCACTTTTAGGAATGACTCAGCACCTGACATGAAATGGTCCGGGGCCAGGGTTCAAACAAGTTGAGGATAGAAAGGGTCTCAACATGTGTTGGAATGAGTTCACATGAGAGGAGAATGGAATGGAATAGGTTTGGTGTTTAGATATATGAGTGAATTTGGTCACACATTTGATCAATAGAGTGGAATAGAATAGAATAGAGTTGGGGAGAATAGAATTGAATAGAAAGAACAGATTAGTATAGATTTAGTATTGAATACGAGTTTGACAAAGTCTACTATAGAATAGAATAGAATAGAATGGAAAGAACAGAAGAGAATTGAACAGTGTAAAATGAATTGAAAAGAGTAGAACAGAATGGAATGAAATGGAATAAAAAGAAGAGAATAGAAAAGAACAGAACAGAAGAAAACAGAAGACTAGAACAGAATAGAACTTTATAGATTAGAATACAGTAAAGTAGAATAGAACTGAATGGAATGGAGTAAATAGAATAGAATAGAATAAAACCAGTCGACATTTCAACAATCAGTTGGTAGGTTTTGATGGATCAGGTGGTCACAGTGACTGAAGCAGATCATCAAACAGGAATGTGAGCGATAATGATCATGATGTGAACTCCCTCACTGGTTACAGGAAAGAACCTGGACACACACACACACACACACACACACACAGTTCTGAGGAAACCGAGCCCCCCCCCAAAAAGCTGCCACAGCAGGTTCAGTGTTGGCTCCCCACTCAAGGGTGAGTCTCAGAAACGGGTCATTTCCCGGAATGGGCTCCAGCCCGTTCTCTCACATCAGCGCAGGAAAGACACAAGGTCTGAGTCACGTTGTGAAACATGAAGCTGCCTGTAAAATATCAACACTTCTCGGGAAAAACAGGATTTGTAGGGGACCGCCAGAGGGATTGGCGAGGAGGGTTACCACCAGAGCCCTCCAGAGGGCGCCCTACCCCGGACAACCCATCCTCCCTCACACATGCAGACAGCCCCATGGAGACCGCGAGGGCAAATTCACGGCTCACGAGGGGGCAAAGCGAAGGGCGCTTCCTTTGTGTCCTTTAACGTCTCCACCGAGGATTCACAGAGGAGAGGTCACGTGACAGGAAGCTTCCTGAGGAGTCGGCCAGGTGTGAATCCTTCAGCAGAACTCACAGGAAACTTAAAGTCCACTGCACGGACACGGTGACGTATCCGACTCCCTGGCACGAGCCCTTTGTGGCGGCCATGTTGAACCACCAGGAGCCGACGAATGGAAAACACACTTTGACGTTTTCTCGGCCTCCGACATCTGGAATTCTACGAAGAATGAAAGACACGACAAAATCCACCCACGACAAAATCAAGGAATAAATGAATGGAAGTGCACTGTACCTTTAAATGGTGGATAGTGTCCACGTGTGCATCTATCAACAACAACGACAACACTGTTGTTGTTGTTGTTGTTGTTGTGAGATACACTGGGGGGAAAAACAGTGAACTCATTGTTGCATATTTCAATTATCTTTATTTGATTCATTATATACTTTGTGTTTTTACATTAAGAGACATATTTCTTTTACACATATAGATTATATATCGGTTAATCTGTTTCTGTATATATGTACACCTTAGATTATTCTTACATTAACACCAAGAAAATAAAACATTTACAGTGCAAGAAATGTTCGTCGGTGGCCAACTGTCGCGGTCGCTCCTCCACGGCGCCAAAGCGCTTCCAGCCATTTACTCATCTTTCTATTTATTGTTCTACTTTATTTTTTATTTTTTAATTCTTGCCATTCGAGATCTCTCACACAAAAATGCTGATGGAGCCTTCCAGGGAAAGTGATGCTGGGAAAGCTGGGTAAAAAAAAAAAAAAGGAAATAAAGCATGGGTACCTAAATGACGTTTTAGTAGAAGGTCAAAGGTCAAAACCACCTCTGCCCTCACCCAGACTGTAGCCGTGATTGTTTGTGATGATGAGGACAGGTGACGAGCCCAGGTGCACACGGTCACATGGGCACAGGAAACAGGAAGTGCACAGGGAGTGAGGCGAGAGGCACACGGGGAAAGAAAGTTTCACAATAAAAGCGGAAACTGAATGGTCAACATGACGAACCAAGTGATATCAAAACAAACAACAAGGAGATACCGAACTGTTTGTAAGTGTAAACATCAACTGTGAAAGCTCAATGGGGAACGAGGGCACCTATGACCTCATCGTTGGAGGGAGTCTCCTCCTGCACCATGCGATTCACAAACGGACATGGCGCTCACCCAGTGGAAGAGACAAGCGTCAGACAGACCAGCTGATGATGGGAGCCACTGTCACTAGTGACCATCACCTGGAAACAGCAGAGCTGAGGCCCACACTCAGAGGAACAGAGCCAAGAGAAGCAGGACGTCAGCATTTTCGGTCAGAGATGCCCTAAATGTTGAACAACAAGAAGAACATGAGGATGAAGTCTCACAATCCTTTAAACTTTAAAGGAGTTAAAGGACCACCTTTGTGGTTTTAAGAGTCAGACTCAGATAGATAACTTAACTACATTACTTACATTGAACCTTTAATAGTGCCATGCAGTCAACGACCATGAAGGTGATCATATTTATTTAAGAGTGATTTTGTTTCTGCTTGGGATTGATAGAACGGAGGAACCTGAAAAAAACAAAAGCGAAATAAAGTCATGGTGCCACACAAACTGTCCGAACAACTAAACAGAAAACAAACAGGGAATATTTCAAAAAAAAATTAAGCACCACATAAAATGCAAATAAATGTTATAACTACAAAAATAAGGCAACCATACGGCAAACAGTGTCCGGGGCTCCATGCCCCAAAGCATGCTGGGAAGCCCCAGCACTCTCCTGCACAACATGCTACAATATCTATCTGTATCTCTCTTTTTAAAAGGGGAATGCTGCACACTATGCCTTTAACCAAATGACATTTTAACTTGATGATAAATTAAATTAAATTAATTAATTCAATTAAATTCATCAATTAAATTCAATTCAACCTAATGCTAACTTCAGGGTATCCACCTTACCTGGTGGAAACAGATCAATGAAAATGTACATTGAAACATCTTCTGTGTCGTATTTGCTGTGTTTTTGGCGCAGTACAAATGGTGTGTTTTGCGACATGTGCTGTAAGTCTCATGTCAATACATGGGACACATTTTTCATTGTGTTTTCAAACTATGAATATTTGCATTACAGTCCCATGTCACTTTTTTATCCCCACTTATTATTGGTATATGTAATCAGTGTAAATATGCCACGCCTCCAACTTGGCCCAAGGCCAGTTTGCCATATTTAAGTAAGAGTTCCAACCCAGTGAAGTATTTGCTGATTAAATATTGTTAAGTATATGATAAATAACATAAAGGTTCAGTGGATAAAATGTTCACGTGATGTCATTTTCTTTTCTATTGGCAGAAATTGGAAAACAAAACAATCCTACTCATGTTTATATGAGGGTGAATGCACAAACGGTTGTTTACATCCCTCTGGAAAGAGAAATATTCAGTGATATGTTTGTGAGGAGTTTCGATGAAGGCTCCCACCACCATGTGTTAAACTACACCCTGCATACTGTGCCTTTAAAGGAGTTGTGTTGGACATGTTACACAATGGCGAGACTAATCTCAGGTATTGAACAGTAGGTGACGTGTTGAAACGTTATATGCACACAGCTGATCATCACTTATGGCAACCTGTTTCCCTGCTGTAGCTCCGCCCCCTTCCCCGACTCACCACTCTGATGGTCTCACATTCGTCAATGGAACAGTGCGGGCTTCTGTCACACTCTCCTGTCCTCAAGGTAAGATATGACCATTCATTAAAGATACTCATGGCAACACAAACTTCAGATAAAAAAAGAAAAGAATCATGAAAGAATGATCATAGTGAAAATATGTCTTTTCATTGTTAAGCCTCTGTTTTTTTTCCCTTGAATCAAAAGTAGGACTCAGTGGCATTTCCGTCTTTTGAACATATTGTATAACACTAAAGTGCTGAGGAGATCTGAGCAGTCTGTGTTGACAACAAATTGATCTGAAACATGTGTTTGACACTTTAAAGTTCCACAAACCAACTGCTGGTGTGAGCACTTGTTTAGTTTGAAAGTAACTCTGGTTTGTCCCATTTAATGATACCGTCGTCATTTCAGGCTGAATCTTTGTTCACGAAAGATTGAATGAAAAAGATAACACGAGTCGGTTTTCAACTGAACAGGTTAAACAAGATTTTCTATATCTCATTTTAACTTTAAACCCGAATGACGACTCAGCTGATTCACCTGTGTTAGGGGCCAGGGGCCAGGCAGAGTTCTGCTCATGTAGTTTAAGAAAATACAAGCAAATGTCCATCCTCAGAGAGAACACTGCAAATAAAACACAAGCAAATCATCACACAAAACACATTTAGCAAGTGTGCAACACACATGAGGAGTTTTGTTTTAGTAACAGCAACAACAAACATGAGCAAAGAGGCAAATTGGCGATGGACTACAATGTCTGTTGAGTCGGCTGAGCTTTGTTTTAATTTGTCATATTCATACAGTGACTCAGCCAATATTTGACAAATAGGATTCAGTGGAAACACTTAAAATGCAAGTCATACTGAATAATTAGAAACTCAAACCCAAAAAAGCGCATATGTACAGTGTATATGGTTCATGTGATACATTTTGTTTTCTGTTTTTATTTCCCTGTGGTGTGAAAAAATTATTGATAAATATGAATTACGAATCATATTTTATGACCTTACCTCGGCACACATTTTGAATGGGACTTTAAAGGACCTGTGCGTAGCTTTGAAAAAGAAAATCTATTGATCAGCAGCAGATGACAGTATTGTTACAATGAAAAACTGATAGTAATGATAACACAGTTCCATTAGTGAATTTTGAAGCACCAGGCACAGCTGTGACTCACTGCTCCCTCTAGTGGTAAAAGGTGTCATAACAAAGTAAGACTGGGAGGGTCTGATGCTTGTGTTGGGGAAATGGGGAGATGAATGAAACATTTCTATTACCATTAGTTTTTACATTTTCAAGATAGAGACCCACCCCCAAAAAATAACATAGAAACAAACGTTGGTCACCTGTGTGACTCTGAAGTGAAGACAGCACAGATCACATGACCATCTGACATGACGTCATCGTTCTCCTGCTTTGGTCGGTCAGAGAATGTTGATTGTTTTTAGTCTGACCTGGATGCTTGAATATAATCTGGAATCTTCCACTTGTGCTGAGGTTGTCATAGAAAGTCAATATAAAAAATAAATAAATTAATTAAAAAGCCAAATAAAATCACAAGATGGAAAAGTGAATAAAAACACCTTGTGAGCAGAGAAACTGACGGTCGCTCTGTTGACACTGTTGATGAAAAAGAAAACAGAAAACCTGTTCTTGAACTATTCCAGCTATGTCATCCCACAATACCTGCATGTTTTAGACTGAGTCAGTGTAGTTATAGCTGGTCACACCTTATTTGTTATCATGTTGAGGAACTTGATGATCTTGGGGGGGGGGGGGG
>JAFBJT010013128.1:93563-108025 GCA_016785325.1 Chascanopsetta lugubris | reverse complement strand
CTTAGAGGCAGGTATATGTCATTATGTCATGCTCTTTCACAGCTAGATGTCGCTAAAAATCACACACTGTCCCTTTAAAAAGAATATCGCTATAATATCGTATCGTACCGTTATTGTGACCTCCATATCGTGTATCGTACCATATCGTGAGATTAGTGTATCGCTACATGACTGTGCCCACTTTTATTGTTTACAAACACCAACTAACAAATCCTGCACACTGTACCTTTTTAATAAAAAAAATCAACTGGTTTTAGTGGGTCGCAAGCCTTTGAATGGGGAAAAAAAATTAAGTCAAAAACTCTATGCCAGGGTTACTCAAATACAAATCTTAAAGGGCCACAAAGAATTTTTTCTATGAGTCAAAGGTCGATTGATTGAGGTCAGTCAGGCCACATGCGATAATAGTGCCCTCTATTTGCTAATAGACACTCCAGACACTTAATTCATTTCCCTCTCTATTGCCACCTACTGGTCTATTTTGTTTAAATCATCATCAAACATGATTTGTGAGTCATTCTCTACTATCTCAGGTTCGTCTTTTCATCGGATACATTTGAGTAGTTGACCAAAATTTTAATCATATATATATATACATATTTAATCCAGGCATCAACAAAAACAGCTTCAATTACTTTTTAAAGGCCAGATCTTACAGCGGTTGCAGTTACACAATGCTGAGCTTGCATTCCTCTAATTGGAACAGATCTTCTCTCAGTGCGATACATCATAGAACCCCATGTCCTCGCCTCCAACACAGAAAACACCTAAAGTGACTGTTGGAGCCATAAATCATAGAAGCCTTGCATTTATGATGTAAGATGTGTCATGCTACTGCAACTCACATGTGAGTTATGGGATGCACACAACTGCACCTATATAAGGGAAACCATATTCCAGCTATAGTCATGCAGTGGGGGACCCTGGAGTGGGTGCTAGTCATCGATCAGAAGGACTTCCCCCAGCCGCAGAGACATGAGCCGAAATGTCAGAAATGGTGTAAGTGAACAGATTTGCTCCACACCAGCAGCCGTCGGCGACGGTGGGAACAGGAATTGACTCTCATCTTTGCTAATGAGAGGATGCACGTACGTGCGTGTACACCTGAGACAGTATGACTGGCCACGTGTGGTTTTTTGAACACAGTGTCACTGGGTGTCAAGTCCATAGACTGTATATAAAGATACACATACAGTCGTGTCCGTGACGTCACCCGCTGGTTTCAGCGAGAGTCCCTTGTCGGCCATCTTGCCGAATCCTAACTCCTCGTACCTCCCGGTTCTTGCAAAAACGGGCGAAGAGGCGGAACACACACGGAGCTGTGGGTCGGCTCGTGGTGCCATTACCTCATCCGCAGTACATACCACGTCGGCTCTGGTGTCGGTAAAGAGACCACGCCCTTGATTATGCGTCATTTCAAACGTCAATAACATAAAAATACGCAAGTCAGATTTTTTTGTTAGCCCTGTACAGTTGTCATGGTAACACATGTGACTGATTGAGACCAAAACCAATGTTTGTACCGGAGTTTAAACATGTTTCATTCACCTCTGAAGTTGATCATTTTAACATGGGAGTCTATGGGGATTGGCTCCCTTTTGGAATCGGCCCCCCAGTGGTTACCCTATGAACTGCAGGTTTTTCACTTCCTATTGTGCTTCATCCGTCTGCCCTGGAGGTTGCCCCTCGGTCAAGTCCCATGTTTATGTGTCTACATGAAGTATGTGTTTGCAGAGGTGCATGGGAATTGGAGCATGTGCAAGCTCGCTGCATGTTGTTAGGCCCTTGGCCAAGCTGCTGCCCTCTGCTTGAAGGAGTTGGATGCCGTCGGTGACCCTGGAGGGTAGCGTATGGACCCAGCTTGGGTCGCACTGCAAGGTGGAAAGGCCTCTTGTTTCTGTGACCCCTGTGGAGAGAGCAGCCTGTCAGGCAGAAGGCCTGTCAGCTGCAGTTCTCATTCACAAATCATGTTGCGAAGGCACGTGCATATACACACATGTGCACTAATGCACACATGCAGATTAGCATAAAAGTGTCCCTACATTCATGTCCTACCCTACCCCTGCTCCTGAGTCCTACAATAACTACAGATTACGTGGTTTTAATTTGTTTTTCTATTGTTTTTCTGGTAAAACATTTTAAAACTATTATTTGGTTGTCATTATTTTGAAGGGGAAAAAAAGTAACCATATTATAATATTATATTTTAATCATCGTATCTTTTATGTACACCATGTAATGCCATATTATCACAGGTGTCGCTGAGGTTCGTTTCAGTCATGAGGGGAGATACCATCCCCTTTAAATCTACCATTTGTTCTACAGTGTCCCAACAGAGTGCGTGAGAGTGTGTGCACGCTCAGTTAAAGGTGCAGTGTGTAATCTTTCAGTCATTTTTCTCACTTCTGAAAATATCACAAAACAATTTTATACTAAATTTTTTTAAATAATTTATTATTTTTTACCCATTACCCTTAAATGAGCCTATTAGTGTGAAATTGATATAAGGAACAGGCCCTCTCTACAGGGGTAGCCATGTTTTTACGGTCTTCTGAGTTCTGAAGTCTACCATAGGATCTCCTGGATGCTCAGAAGGGTGTGGGAGACTTGCAACTTCACCTCTAGATATCACCAATCTTACACACTGCACCTTAACAACTACATCGGAGTGAATGTTAGTTTTCACAAGGAGCCGTATTTGGATTACCTCTGTTTCTAGCAGTACCTGTGGCTGATCAGTACTAACCTGATGACCTGAAGATGACATACTGTGAAAACTTTAGTATTATTAGCATAGACTGTATATAAAGATGGATGAAGCGTCTGTGACGTCACCCGTTGGTTTCAGCAGAGTGGTTTTGAGGCAAATTGTGGGCGTGTCCCCTGTCGCCATCTTGCCAAATCCTTAATCCTCCTGGTTCCTGGCTCATTTAAAAACGGGCAAAGAGGCGGAACACATACAGAGTTGTGGGTGGGCTCGTGGTGCCTTCACCTAGTCCGCTGTACGTGCCAGATGTTGGTCAAGAGACAATATCCTTAATTATTTGTAATTTCAAATGTCGATAAATAAAAACAAGTGAGCTAGAATAAAATCCACCCTATACAGTCGTCATGGTAACACATGTGACTGATTGAGACCAAAACAGAAGTTTGCACCAGACTTTAAACATGTTTCATTCACCTCTGAAGTTGATCATTTTAACATGGGAGTCTATGGGGATTTGTCCCCTGTGGCCGACCCATGAACTGCAAGTTTTTTCACTTCAGATTTTGCTTCATCCATCTTCACCGGAGATTGCCCCTCGATTATCAGTCATATTTCATTTACACCAGACGTTATTGTTCAATCTACTTTTTTGGTGTTGTTCGGTCTCAACCCAGCCTGGTAAATGTGCAAGTTGCTTTACATATTAAGTTGCTCATTCGTCTGTATTTCCATCCATCCACCCCTTTGTCTGTCTGCTGGAAACAAGGTCGGGACCAAAACAATCAAATTCAGTGAAGTGAGCTGTTGTTGATATTTCTGTGGCTCACTGAAAGTATCTCTTTTGCATCACGCACAGTTATTCCATCCACTGTTGACGTAGATAATATTGATATGGTAACCTCACCTCTGTGTGGACGTTCTAAGCGCTTGCTAGACACTGACCAGAGTGATGTCCGCAACACGCTGTCGCATCCATTCGCAGCATCAATCAAGGTCAATTTGATCAGAGTAGTACAAGACCGCAGGGTTTTACATTACATAACAGCAGTTGTTTCCTATTTTTCTGGCTTTGTTGCACAATTCCTCTTTTGTGACAAGGATGGTTGCACAGACACAGTGCTGATTCAGCTGTTATCTGCAGGAGTATATGTCAAAATGATATCATTGCCTCATTTAACACTATCTGTCTATCTATTGTCTGTGTGTGTGCTGGGTATAGTGTTCCTGGACAGGCAGGCACACTATTTGGCACGCTGCCTCTTCTCTTCCCTGTCTGTTGATTCACTGTTGGTGAAACAAGAGAACATATGGCCGCCGCTCTCTCTCTCCCTGCATTACCTCACCTTGAGATCCAAGCAGATTATTTGCATTCACAGTCCGGGCAAAAGAAAAAGGAAAAAAAAAAGGATTCGATAGATTTGCTGTGATGGCCACAAAAATTGGCCTGCCAGGGCTTGCGAGTGGTAGTGTGTCTTAATGAAGTGGATAAAACAAAAGGTCAGCGACTATTTAAAAAAGATAAATAAATGCAGGCGGGGATATACTTTTATTTTCCCTATCTCGCTTAACCCAGCGGGCAGCTCAGTCAGATGCATTAAGCTGTTAGTATTGATCCATCCAAGTTATATCACATCATGCAGAGCGACTGCCCACTGCACACGTCCAAGCTCCCATGCAAGACTTTGCATGTGGCAGTTATTGGCTATAGTCACTGGCTTCCATTAGCTTCCTCATGTAGCCTCTCTCCCTGGCTCTTCTCATGCACTGATGTCCTGTGCAGAGCTCTGTCTGCTCAGTTATGACGAGTCATTTGGATCAAAACATCTTTATGGGAACACAAAGCTTCCCAATGCCCCGTAATACCCGCCAAAGCACACTTATTAGAAGTCTGTTGCTGAGCTCTAATGGAGGCTCAGCACAGACCAGATGAAGGTTGATAGAATTCGATTCTCTAACTTTCTCTAGACTGTGTCACATAATCATCATTGGCAGGGGGAATGTGAATTTTTTTTGTGGACATTGATCTGTGTTCCCTTTCTTTTTTTCAAGAAGTTAAAGCAACACTATTTAACTTTTGCTGAGAAATAGCAAACTTCTGTTGCCTCGAGCGATGATTCAATCTTTTGGCCTCAGAGTTCAAATAGTGAGGTAGATTTCATCAAGAGAAGACGAAAGTACAAACAGTCGACAGGAGCTATATATTCCGCATTATTTGCACTGCCTACCAAACATGTCCCAATGACCCCACAAACACCTGAGTTTGAAATTTCGATGATGGACGTTGCGTCCGTGACGTCACCCATTGGTTTCTGCAGAGTGCTTATGAAGCTTGTGGTGGGCGTCTCCTTCTTGCAGATGCCTAACTCCTCTTACTTCCCGGTTCATCTAAAGATGGGCTAAGAGGCGGAGCACAGGTAGAGCTGGGGTGGGTCCATGGTGCTGTGGCAGCATCCACAGAACATGGCAGATCGGCCAAGGGGTCACTCAAGAAGCCACACCCCTTAATTATGCACTAAACAATTTACCCCTGCAACGCTGTTACCGGAAAACATGTGACTGATTGAGACCAAAACCCCAAGTTTGCACCAGAATTGTTTCCTTCACCTCTAAAGTTGGACGTTTTAACATGGAAGTCTATGGGGATTGACTCACTTTTGAAGCCTGTCTCAAGTGGCCACCCTGTGAACTGCAAGTTTTTCCACTTCTGTATTGAGGTCATCCCTCAGTATCTTCGATGGACATGGATGGACTTATGCTTGCTTTTGGAAGCAGGTCAAGAAGTCGTCTTTGAACATAGTACATCCATCCATACATACAGGCATAGACGGAAGAGAGAGTCATGTTATGCAGCATAACATGGAGTCATGTCATCCACTGAACTGGATTGTGTTTCTGGCATGTGGAACTTTTCAAGCACACAAGCAAAAACATGGTGGCCTCCATAGAGAGGACCCCCTTCTCATGTAAATGTACATAAATGGGCTTATTTTAGGGTTATGGGGGAAAAACTTTTTACTTGATTATAAATTCAAATGTAATTGTTTTGTAATATTCTTACAAGTGACAAAAATGACCAAAGTCTTACACTCTGTACCTTTAAATCATATTAACATGAAAGAGAAGGTAGCTGGCTAACCTGGCTTGCTAGTATTTCACACTGACATGGACCTTGAAAACATGAAACTGGTTGCTGACAACTGTGCCAGCACTAAATATTGGTTTGAGTAACACCCATTGAGTCCTCTCTTTGACAATTTCGTATTTGAAAAAGTATAAAAACTCAGAACAGAACAGTTACTTTAAAGGAGCAGTGTATACGATTTTGGTCATTTTTGTCACTTTGTCACTAATCATGTAAATGTTTTATTTTTTTCCGTTACCCTAAAATGAGTCCTTTAATGTATATTTACACGAGGGGCGGGTCCTCTCTATAGGGGCCGCCATGATTTTACAGTGCTAAAATATAATTTAAGTTTTTATGATAACTGAAGTCTACCATAGGCTCTCCTGCATGTTCAGAAGGGTGAGGGTGAGTTGATGGATTTCACCACTAGATGTCACCAAATCTCACACACTGCACCTTTAAAGTATTGTAGAAATATGACAGTAGCTGAAACAGGGGAAAGCAAACCTCCTCTGAGCAAAGTTGAAGTCCATGTGAATGTAAAGGATTTGTGCAGTGGGCGTCGTCGGGGATTTCCTGCTTCTGAAATTAATATTGTTTTTGAATGAATCCCCTGCTGGATCAAACCTTTCACACATTGGTGAAATATATTGCTCTTATTTACATTTGGTCTCAAGGAATTTATTCTCTAAGTCCCAGAAATATTGATTCACGTAAACTTAAGCGATATATTTGACCACAGGTGCAGCCCTCTCGCAGTCATAATAATGGTGATGAGTGTATGTAAACAGTGTCACAGTCTCAGCCAGCGCCCACACCGAAACCCACACTCACACCCTGAAACCACCAACGTTTGCGGACACGGGCAAACTTAGATGTGGGGACAAATATAGTCATTTTTCCTATATTTAGCTTTTTCCTCTCAGCATTTTCGACATGTTTTTTCACTTCAGCTTCACAATGGCGCCCATTCTATGGCGCTTTGTGCCTCTTGTCTTGCGCCTGATTTGGCGTGCTGCAGCTATAATTACATATTTTCCCCCACTTTTCTGTAAATGAACCTGTGGTCAGCGAGTCTCTGACTGCAAATATCAATATAGTAACTCTTTGTATTTATAGAGTGATTACCCTGGGGTTAGCAATAGGACATATACACTGGGGACAGTCTCATGTTTGAAGAGCAGAAAAGAGTTTTTGTGTGTGTGTGTTTGTGTGTGTGTGTGTGTTTGTTTAATTCTGGGACTAAATGTGATAACTACCTAACATATTGCTAAATAACTGTCCTCATATTTGATCATTATTTATTTTATCTATTATTTATTTAAGTTACAATTTAAGTTAATATTGTATATGCATTTCCATACATGTTACACCTGTAAACCCACTGAATATATTGCCACAAATAAAAAGTGGCATGTGTAATTCTCTAGAGTTCATGGGCGATGTATGCTTTAGACTTTTATTTTCGGACAATCATATGCCTTTAAGCTCTCGCCACATTTGGGCCACATGGGATTTAGAGCTAGATATGCAGGTGGATGTGGCTCTGTCATTTCTGGTAAAGTGCAAACACATAAAGTCATTTTCTGACCACTAGCATTTGAGCATGTCCATAAATGTTTGATATGAAATGTATTTTCTCAAGTGTGGATGGATGAATATATCAATCAAGAGGCAACAATCAAAATGCAGTCAGGTCAGGGAGCTTCTTCTGATTCAAAGCATAGAAGACAGAGAGTCATGTTATCATGGTGACGTCAACACTGAGCTCCATGGTGTTGTTGTTGTTTCCAGCAAGGCAAAGTAGAATAGGAAAGGGGTTTATCATTTCTCTATAGCTTTATAGAATGACCTAATATTAATGTGAGAAGTGTCTGTGTGTGTTGCCAAACTGGAAATATGTGGTTTTGAGGGCAAAATTAGTTCAGAATCATTATCATAAAGCAACTCACTATGTGTCTGTCACATGTACAGTTTGTGGTTAAGTGTATGAAATCAACTTTTATCAGCTTGTGTTGACCTAGGAAAGTGCAGCCACATCAGCCCGTGTGTGGCCCCGCCCCCATGCCCTGTGAGCAGGGGATTTTCCTGGCTCTCTAAATACAGAGCTTCAGTGGTGGACCACCCGTGCAGATCAGTGTGCGCAGCATGATCAACTCAACAGTTGGTTGACACTGTGGTGGTGTGTGCTGCACTCCTGTCGATACACATCCGATTCTTGTACATTTTGACAGAATTATTTATTTATACTAATAAAACCTGTGGTCGCAAATAAAATACATGCAGTGACATAAACCCAATAAATAGAAACAGCTCATAGCATCTTTGACCAAACTCATCTCAGTATGATCATAGACATCGCTTTGACTCTCACTTGTGAGAAAATTGAAAAATTGCTGATGTCGCTAAAACATAATATGATGCTGAATGGTGGTGAGATGAGCGGTGAGGCAAAACTTCCTTAAATCGTTTTTTAAAAGTGCAGTGTGTATAATTTGGTGAAAAAATAGGTGAAGTTGCATGTTGTATCCATCACCTCACCCTCACCCTTCTGAACATGCAGGAGAACATATGGTAGAACTTCAGTTGTCATTAAAACTCAAAAGATGTTTAGTATGTCCACTCTGGGGCTTCTGTAAAAACATGGGGGTCCCTGTAGAGAGGCCCCGCTCCTCATGTAAATATACATTTATGGGCTCTTTTAAGGGTAATGGAAATAAAATAAAAGATTCATGGCAATGTAAGTATGCAATTCTTTTATAATATGATTTAGACATGACAAAAATGACCCAAATCTTACACACTGCACCTTTAAACTTTCAGTATTGCTGATCGTTATGATTAATAACTTTTCTATTTGAAGGTATGATATGTGAGTTCCATTATCGTAGGCCAACATTGATATATGTACAGCGCTTATTCTGATGAAACATGCAACCTCTCTCCATGTTGCATCACTGAATCTCGTACCTTTTAAGAAATTATGTTTTAGCCTGAGTGAAGGTTGTTTTGCGTTTTTAGCCCATATTTTTTTCATATTTATACAATGTTTACACAACCTGAGATAAATGGATGATGTATGTAACCTTCTAATTGCTATTAGACAGTGCATGCTATCCTCCTCTTTAAGTACTGTACTATGGACAGCTCTCAGTCTCCTCTTTTGCTGCAGAACCAATGTTGCTCAGTCCTCAGATAAGTCGAGTGTAGCTTAGTACCGAATGAAAATCTGAATTATGGAGAAGTAATATGAAGTAGTATGCTGAAAGTATACATAATGGGAAACGAATGGATTCCAAATGTTCTTTCCAGTTGGTTAGAATGTCAGTGCTCTCTATCTGTTGTGGTGTTTTTGAATCACACCTCAAGTTAAAAAAACATTTTTTACTGTATAGGGAATTTTGTTCTTATTGAGAGCATCGAAAAGATGAGATAGACACCATTGTAGGTGAACAGGGGCATGACTCATAGTTAATGGTTCAGGCAGCCCAGCTGCTGTGGTCATGCAAAATAACCATATGGCCCACACAGGTCACCTTCCCTTATTTAAAATATTATTTAATCAATTATTGGGCACACTGGGTAATTTATTTGAATGACACATGAACAAAAGCAGATTGATTGTGACATTAAAGGTGCAATGTGTAAGATTAGGTGACATCTAGAGGTGAAGTTACATGTTGTATCCATCACCACACCTTCACCCTTTCTGAGCATGCAGAGGAACCTATGGTAGACTTCAGTTGCAATTAAAACTCAACAGATTGTCCACTCTGGGCTCCTCATGTAAATATACATTAAAGGGCTTATTTAAGGGTAATGGGAGAAAATAAATAAAACAGTTGGGTGATTATAAACGCATGAAAATGTCAGTGTGTAATTATTTTTGTTATATTTTTAGAAGTGACAAAAATGACTGAAATCGTACACACTGCACCTTTAACTCCACGATGCTTTACATTTTTACTGTGAGCCACAGAATCTGGGGGTGTCCAGTAAAAATGCTAATTATTGCTCCCTGCATACATGTACATACACAGGCCTCTTTGTTGCATAAAGGTACAATTGTACATACATGGCGTAAGTATGTTATTGGAACGTTCGGCCGGGTTTGAACCGGCACCGCCCACCACAATCGAGCCCTGCACAACATCTGTCAACATGGCAGGGAAGTCGGTTTTGCTGCTCTGACCGTTTGTAGTTGGCTGCTTCCCTCCTTGGAGGGTGGCAGCGCTGCCCACTGGGTGCTGGTCACGCTGCTGTGTTCTGTGGCCACGGTGGCAGGTTGAGGTTGAGAGGGGGCATCTGTTCCTTTCTGGTCTGTGGGGATATGATGGAGGCTGGTCATCTGGTGGGGGGCAAGGGGAGTTGCTGTGGTCTTGATTATATGTGAGGATTTATGGGTCTATGCCCACATGCAACAAAAGGTGTTGTGTTTTCAGTCAGCTACACACATGAAAACAGCCTCTCTATACTTGGAAGAGGCCGTCTGCTCTTGTAGAGACGTGACGTCCCACATGTTACACAGTGATGATCCACTTTGAAAGGTCATAAAGAAGATGGCACCCTGCCATGTTGGTACAGTAGCCCAGAGGGGACGAGGGCCTTCACTTCTAGATGTCACCAGATCTAACACACTGCATCTTTAAAGGTATAGTGTGTAGGATTTGGTGACATCAGTAGGATATTGTATCTATCAGCTCACCCTTCCCATTCGAGCATGCAGGAGAACCTATAGTAGCCCTCAAAAGCTCAACAGATGTTTAATACTTCCTTTTATAAAAACATGGCGGCCCCCATGTGGAGACTCACTCCTGGTGTGAATAAACATTAAAGGGCTAATTTTAGGGTATATGGTGTAAAAAGCAAGTCATACATTGGGGTGATTATACATTTGTAAAAGTGTCTTTGTAATTGTTTTTGTTTTTATTTCTATGGTTCTACAGAAAAATTACTGAAATCTTACAGTACAAATGCATTTTATTACATAAAGAAGTGCAGAGCTGTGAAAACGTATAGCCGAGTGCTGGAAATTCACTTCCTGTTTCATGTTTACCTTAGAGAATCTTCGATCTGACATTTTGTAGATATCATATTAAAATACATTTATTAATAGAATGTGAGTAAAAAATAAAACGTATCTTGGTATCATTTTCAAATTTTATATTTTCATTTTAAAGGTGCAATCTGTAAGATTTTGGTCATTAGTCCCTTCTAAAAATATTACAAAACAATTCCATACTGATATCTTCATGAATTTCGAATCACCTCTGTTTTATTTTTTTCCATTTCCCTTAAATGAGCCCATTAATGTATATTAACATGAGAGGTGTGTCCTCTCTACGGGGGCTGCCATGTTTTTACAGTAGTGGACATAATAAACATCCTGCACCTGCACCTGCACCATGCATCTTTAATGCCTTAATGTAGCACTGAGCCATTTCTCTTACATGGCAACAAGATGCTGTCATGTATTAACCTCTTTGACTCTTCCTCTTCAGTCTAATTTCCAAAATGTCCACATGCAGGACAGACAAAAAAAACTGTGTTTAACATCAAATGCTTGACCTGTTGTATGTGTGACCCTCAATACATGGTCATTTAAATAACAATTTGCAGTTTTTCCACTAGCCCACACAATTACATAAGTGGCCGTCAAAGTCAAATATGTTACCTTCTATTTGTGACACAAAAACAACAATGGCAACAAAACACTTTCAATTTCAGAGGGGACAGTAGAACATGCCATTTCCCCTCCCTCCGTCTCGTTTTAGAAGCAAATGATTTTAATTCACTCAACCAGGAATCAGGAAGGGTCACACTTGACATCTGCATCTTTAAAAATAGGACATTGTTTCTATTCAGCGACGTCTAAATGTTAATGTATTGTGTAGCTCCAGGTACAAAGTGAATCCTCAGTGTTGGAGAAAGGAGGACATGTTTTTTTTATCTTGTTGTTGTCATGCTCTTTCTTGTCCTGGATTCCTAACAAAGAGAAATAGTCCTGTGGAGGAAATGTACGTCTGTGGCAGCACGATATTCACAGTGTGACAAGGCCGTGCAGGCAAACCTCCCCTGTGGAAGAGCTCCACACTGGCAGCTCTATCACCTGGAGACATGTGGAGTCAGACGGCAGCCAATATTAGTCTTCATGTCCTCCTCGAAAAATATGACAACAAACCACAATATGTTGAATGCAATAACCACCTTTATTTTTACCTCAGTCAACACTCATTTGTCATAAATGGAGGCAAGGTTTTTTTTAAATATATTTTCATATCTTGCCTTGCACCAGTTTAGTATTCTACGTTAGGCACACCCAAATACTGTATACATGGATTTACCTAAGCAAGCACAACACTGAGGATAACTAAAAGTTCATAAACTCCTCCATTCTGACCCGAACCCAAAATTCACCTGGGTCTTTTGTGAAAGGACTTACTATATTTTTGATATGATGTAACACCACAGTCCAAGAAGTCCACGCTTTATTTCAAAAGAATGAATAAATCAATAAATAAAAATCCATCTTAAGAATGTTTTTCTCGTTGTTTAGAGCTTTGCTAAGCTCTTGTAATTGTTCTGACAATCTGACTTGTTGACAATTGGTTTCTGGAGAGTGCTTATGAGTCTCGTAGTGGTCGGGTCCCTCATCGCATCTTCCCGATGCCTAACTCCTCCTACTTCCTGGTTCATCCGAACACGAGCAAAGCTGGGGGTGGGCCACGGTGCAGTTGCAGCATCCACAGAACTTCTTCACTCTAGAAGCCACGCCCCTGAATTACGCACAATTCCATTTGAAATTCCCGGCCGTATGCAAGTATTGTGTATTATATTGTTTACCCAAAATGATAACAGCAATTAACAATTAAGCTGGGACACTGTTTCATACTTTTTTTAACTGTAAAATTAAAATTGTAAATTCTTTAGCTGTCATCCTAATATTTAAATATATTTGAGCAGCTTCCAAGTCCCCGTCACTGGGACTCTCTGTTGCCTCATGCAGGATGGACATCCTGGGCTCCCGTCCATTCCCCCTCTCAGCTTCCACTTTTCACACCCGGCCCGATGAGCGGCCGTCCGCCCGCCTCCCCGCCCGCCCTCATCCCACTGGCTGGTATTCCCTCAATGCTTCACATATCGTCGAGCTTTCAGTTGTCGCGGAGGAGGGGGGAAAAAACCCTCATGGCATGAAAGAGCGGAGAGTGATGTCATCGTTGCCTGGACTTGTTTCAGCTGGAGCCCTGGCAGGAGCATGAGCACTTGCTGTGTGGTGTGTGGACGATCTCCAGAGCTGCTCTTAAAATGCAGAATGCCTCATTTTTCCACACGGGTCCTTATTTATGTTTTCCAGGCTTTTCTTTGAATGCAGCACCAGCTCTCCACCTACGATGGAAAAATGCGAGCTGAATGGGTCAACTGTGTTTTAAAAAATATGAAGTCACCCCCTCTGCTCCCTCTCCTGGTCAAATGAAAGCACCCACCACTCACCCGGCCCCTCTACCTCTCACCGCTCTGCCAGCTGTGCAGCCCCACGTCGCTGCCAAGAGAAACACAAGCTTACGTCAACTTCCAAATAAGGAGCTCCTACTTCACTTTGACCTGAAGGAGAGACACTAAAGGGAAGGGGGGGGGTGGTGTATGAAAGAGGTGGAGATAGAAAGCCAGAGAGTGTACCCTCCTCCTCCTCCTCCTCCTCCTCCTCCTCCTCCTCATTCATACGCATAATATTCTCAGCTACCTGTTTGTCAGCCCAGTGCACGTAGAGCTGAGACTCTCCTCACCTCTCTCATTCATCCTTTCCTTTTTGTTTGTCTCTCCCTCCCCCTCCACCTCTCCCTGACCATCCCCACTCTCCCCCGTCTCCAGCCATTCACAACCGGAGGACACCTCACCACACCACCTGCTGCCAGGTAAGACCCAGTGATTTCTTTTTGTGCGGTGATTTTAACGTGAGTGAGGGTGATGTCAGTGACGTGATGTAAGGGCGAGGGAGGGGGTCTCTCCATTCATCATTCGTCTTTGTTATTACAGAAGGCAGCTCCATCAATGAGCTGCTGGAAAATAGGAACCATTAGTGGAATCACGCTCTGAAACGAGGTGAATCTTTCTAGACGTTTTTTAAAAACACATGCAGCTTCCGCAAGCGAGTGTGTGTGTGTGTGTACGTGTGAGGGGGTGGGTTTACACTTGTGTGTGTGTGTTTGTGTGTGTGTGTGTGTGTGAATGAAGGAGAGTGCATATATCGAGAGCTGGTTGTGGGCTGTGTATGTGTTAATACTCACAGCTCCGACACGCCGTGAATGAGCTCCCTGTGTTGTGCATCCAGCCTCCTATACCTGGCATGTCTTCCTGTGGACTGGGGAGCGCTCTCGAGGCGTACACACACACACACACACACACACACACACGCATAGAGGGATGTCTGTGCATGCACCGGCTCCCATAGGGCTCTCCCTCTCCCTCTCTGTCCCTAGAGAGCGCCACTATCAGGCTGCTGATGAAGTTGCACTCCTGGACCTATCAGCTTTACTCATGAAGGGATGGAAACACAACAACAGATGAGGGCGTTCAAGGTGTTGATAAGCAAGTTGATATTTAGATCTAATAACTGTCCATGAAATATCTTTT
>JAFBJT010013128.1:72316-93196 GCA_016785325.1 Chascanopsetta lugubris | reverse complement strand
CCCCCCCCCACCCCCCCACACGGGAGGCATGGTACTCCATCTCCCGGCACTGATATCTATTTCCTGTATTCCCCCCTCGCTGCTCCCGAACGCAGCCGCGTGATTGGCCTGGCGCTGCGTCAAACGCAGACTTGACGGCCCTCATGTCAGAGAGCTGTGAACTTCCACGACCCCTCGGTTGCCTTGTGCGGTCACTGACACAGACGCACTTGGCAGCTTCTCCCCTTCCCTCGGTCATAGACTCGCACACTCTCACACGCATGCACGCACACTCGGCTTGGCACGCAGGCGCTCGCACGAAGCGGCTGCACAGAGGAGCTCAGTGGCTCGCTGTGCTCACACGCACGCCTTTTTAGCAGACAGAGATAAACCTCTCTTTCACTCTCACACATACACACAAACACATGCGAGCACTTGGCAAGCCCCCGTGGGCTGACATAAAGGAGCGCGCACCGCTTCCTGTGAAGCTGCACTGTGTGCAGGCGTGTTCACACACAATGAGAACACGTCTGTGGAACCTCGTCACCTGCGCGCTCAGCTTGGAGCTCAAGGTGGAAATGACTGATTCCTTCATTTCTGAATTTCTTGTTTTAGACACCAAGCTCCTGTTATATTCGGAGATATCCAAGCCATGATTGCTTCTCTAAACTGCGGAATGAAATAATCAAATTAGTGTTTGGTTTGAGTAACAATTCTAAAGTCACTCAAAATGCCAAAAATGGCCATAATGTTATATAGCATCATTCATTGTGAGAAGCTACTTACCATTCTAATTTATTTTATTCTTAGGCTCCGGTAACATTTAGACATGATCAGTATTCATCGTGGTATTGGTCTGAAATCAACAAGTGCACAATTAAGCTAATCACTGATTAGGCCCTCATCTACACTTAAGGGCATTTTACAAACTTAATCTAGATGTGTTTAGATCTGGGGTCTTAAACACACGGCCCGCCAGAGGGTCCGATTTGGTCCGCTGGATGATTTAGTGAAGTGTATGTGTTTGGTTATAGGTCTTACTGGTGTTGGTTTACTGGTCTGATCCACTTGAGATCAAATTGGGTCACATGTGGCCTTTGATAAACTGGTTATGGTTATGGATTGGTTTAGATCAGAACATTTTCAATAGTCTTGATTTGTTTTGTAAGATTACCGACAACCAGTGACACATCATCGTGACCAGAAGTCCTCTGGCCTCTGACCTCATCCACCTCATCCATCACATGATTAGGCCGTGTTGTCTTTGTTTACATCTGTGTGGACAGAACACACATAGACAGGTTATCGTGTGTGTGTGTGTGTGTGCGTGTGTTTGTGTGTGTGTTAAACTTGTTGACTCATGTTTTGGAACTGAAACTCTATGCAAAGTGCATATTGCCCCACAAACAGGATACACACCTGGTGGTGTCAACCCAAATTCTTCAGAGGCCTTTTGAGGATGTTCCTCCCTCCCTCCCTCTCTCTTTCTCTCTCTTTCTCTCTCTCTCTCTCTCTCTCTCTCTCTCTCTTTCTCTCTCTCTCTCTCTCTCTCACACACACACACACACACAGTCAGACAGGACCATCTGGCTCGCCTGACTGAAACTAGGCAGAAACTAGATCCTCCATGTTGGGTGTTATTATTCTTATTTTATGTGTTAAATCATTTTTAATGTGCATTAGACATATCCACAGCAATTGTATTCACATTTTCATATGTTTTCCTTCATTGATCTACACTAACGTTTGTATATTTCTATATCTATACCCCCTCCCACCTCTTCAGTCAGGTCATCAAACTCTTCGAGAATGCATCTGAACTGTGTTTATAGCCCCGATCCCGAAAACAGGTTTGTGTTGTTTGAGAACGGTTGAGTGAAAATGCAACGTAAAACATTTAACGTGACGTAGAACATTCCCACACGGCCTCCCCGACAAATAACACAAACAGGTTTTCAGGGTTTTCTACGTCGAGTGCACGCAGGCTCATTTCAAATGAACTGCTTCTTGGTTGTGTTGTGTTGTCGCCCTCCTGGGATGTGATGTGTGCGGTGAGGACGGTGGTCATTCCGCCCCCTCACAGTGAAAACCATCATTACATGTGTTTGTCGGGGACATGTTGACTCTGGGTAAACTGGGGCGTGGCTTATAAGAGTCAGCAGAGTTGTGTTTGGCACTCACATTGCTCTGGTGATCCGTCTGGGTGTGTGTTTGTGTTGTTTGTGTGAGCAAGCCCTTTTTTCTATAGAGATGCAATCCAGCCTGTCTTTTAATTCAGACATAGGCATCGCCATGGCTACCAGGGCCAAATGATAACATTGTTAGCGATCTAAAGAGCAGCAGATGACTTAACAAGCACTTCCGTCGGTATGGCAACACAGGCCTGTTTTGCCTTCTGCTTTGTTTGTGTGTGTGTGTGTGTGTGTGTCTGTAAGAACAGGGTTGGGACAGGAAGGACAATGTGCATTTCTGTGCCGAGCTGTTCCCATGTGTGTGTGTGTGTGTGTGTGTATGATCCATAGCGCAGGTTAATCCCATCCATATGATGGAATGGAAGTCTGGCTAATCCGCCTTAGTCATGAACTCAGCAGTATAAGGAGGAATGTCCCAGTCATCGCTTCTAAAAGTTACACTGTAATAATCCTCTGGTACTCGGCTGTTTGTGAACATGTCGTTGCTATAGCGTCAGTTTATAAAGTATTTATGTGTGTGTGAGACGGAGAAAGTCAAACCAAACAGCTGTCGCTTTAATCCCGCCCCCCTGCACCACAACGGGACGTGTTGTTTACCAGAACACGTCTCCACCAGACCTCTCATAATTAGACCAATTTCCTGAAATATCTGTGAGAGGGTGAGACCTTCGACAACAGCTCGCTGACTTGTGTTGTAACCACGACAAAGTCTTCGTGAATGTTTGGGCGAGAGAGAGAGAGAGAGAGAGAGAGAGAGAGAGAGACGCCTTTGTTGGCCAGGTGATAAAAGCCTTGCTTGTCATTAACCGACATAAAGAGTCACCAAGCACCAAGGGCAGAGCGACCTGACATCAAGGTGTGTGTGTGTGTGTGTGTGTGTGTGTGTGTGTGTCTGTGTGTGTCTTGTTTATATCGTAGGGGATTCTATGTTACCTCATTGTGTCCAGCATGTCAAGGATGGTGTGTCTATGTGAACCTGTTTGTGTGTGTGTGAGAAAGGCCGTGGTGTCCAGTAATCAGACTGTGTGTGTGTGTGTGTGTGTGTGTGTGCGTGTGTGCATGCGTGTGTGCACACTGTGTGTGAATAATGTGTCAGGCGGCTCATGCCATGAATCAGTGGGGCGAGGTCTGGGTCGCTCTGCCTTTCATTACTCAGTGTCTGCCTTCATCATAATTCCTCCTCTCCACCTCTTCCTCATATTTGGACATATCTCACGAGGACTCCGTTTTACCCCCCACACGTCACCTCACCCCCTTTCCTCCTCACCCACTGTGGATTTGTGTCACTGCTGGGTTCCTGCCATGTCTGCCGAGGGCCGGAGACAATGAGATAATAGAAACTATTCATCCCACAGTGGGGAAAGTTCACCGTTACAGCAGCTCGAGAGGAGAAGTGGGTTAAAAAGGGAAACATTATTTACACATATATCATTATATATGATGTTCTACCAGTGAAAGCACCTCTGCACCCACTTATATGTGTAATCGTGATCCAGTAGTAATGGCAGCATCAGTGGTGATAGGATGATGATGATAATATGACAATAGTAGCAGTAATAGTTATAATAAAGTATCAGATTGTAGGATAGTAATAGTCAAATCTATCTTCATGTTGATACATTGTGAAGGATTGAGTGGCATCTATAGATTCAGTGTTTCTCCTGCCATTCTATTGGAGCCCCAAATTTGTCATGTCAGGTAATTGACCTTTGAATTCTCATTGAATGTCCAAGTCTTCAGTTTAAGTTTTCAAAATAAAAGTTAAAGGACTGTCTGTGAGGACATGCCGACCTCTGAGCCCCACGATGTGAGGAAGAGGAGGAGGAAGAGAGAGACTCTTTCAGAAACAGGTGTTTGACGTTTGTTATTCAAAGCCTTGAGTCAGATTGGGGGGAAAAAAACAGTAAAAAACAAAGCACATTTAAAAACAGAAATGAAACACAAGGAAATAAGAACCCATAACATCAAGGTTAGCATTTGTGTGTGTATGTGTGTGTGTGTGTGTGTTTAAGCCTTTGTCAGCAGATTTAATTGTCTGACTGACTTATACAGGCGTGACTGGACCAAGTTTGCGTGTGTGCACATGAAATCTGTTGAAGGAATGCGTGTGTGTGCGTGCATGTGTGCTTGCACGTGTGTGTGTGTGTTTTTCTAGTCTGTGACGCTCACAATAGCATGACTGATGCTGGTATGTGGGTTCTTGTGTGTGCAGCCGTGAGAACGTTTGAAGGTGTGTGTGTGTGTGTGAGTGTGTGTGTGTGTTTGGAACCAACCGGAGGGATTATTGGCCATTTTATTAACGAAGCATTGGGGTTTTTCGAAGCTTTTATTTGACCCCGCTGTTGCCCCAGTAACACATTCTGTCCTGATCCACACACCTGGGTCGGGCAGGTTCAGGTGTAGCGTATGACCTCTCCCTCCAGCTGCCTTTTTCATCCAAATGTCAAATTCAAACACTCCTTTTACAGCCTGACATTTCTAGTGTGGGCCTTGCCAAAGTGGGAGTGGCCTCGCGTCCCTCTCCCAACTTTTGATTGGCCTCCAGGTCAAACGCAGTGAATCTCCGTGCACTTGATTTAACCGATGGAATTTTATTTTTAGAACAGGCTGAGAGAGAGAGAGAGAATAGAATTCAGAAAGAGAGAGAGAGAGAGCTTTTGGAAAAACAGAATCAATGTCTGGCCCCTCAGGAGACCTGTCCTCTACTCAGTGTGAAAAAGAGAGGGTTGTATTACATGAGGCAGATTGTAAATGTGCCTAATTTCTATTATCTCCCCCAAAATGGCTGTTCATGGAGACCCCTCTGGCAGCGAGGTGATGTGTTTTCAAGTCTCTTTGTGATATTTCCTCATTCAATTCGTACCAATCTTTTGATTTTGTTCTTGACTAATAGATCAAGTAGATACATTTTTTACAATTTCCAGAAGCTTGAAAAAAGGAAAACACTTTGAGCGAATATGCAAATTTACCGAGAGCAACCCTATTTTTTATTTTCTGCACAAACATATCGAATATGGAATTGCCATATAAAAAGCCACTTTTTTCGAAATTGATTAACAATCAATTGTTTCCATTTGCTTGCTAGCTTAAGACCAGGATTCCTGCAGATGCTTAAAAAGTCTTAAAAGGCATTACATTTGTAACTTTGATGAAATGGCCTTTAAGGGTCTTCAATCTACTTACCGTTGCATTTATGTTGTGCTTCAGAGGAGCACATTGCACATTTCACTCTCCAGACCAGGTGGTGGTGATGATGAGCACCCACGAGTTGACAAATGATAGCATTTGCATTCAAACATAATTCATAGCTCACTCCTGAATTTTGATGCGAGAGAGTTTTCTTTTAAAAAAATGGAAACAGCAGCGTTTAAACATACAGAAAAAGATTGGTTTGCATGTGTGTGTGCGCGCATGTGTGTGTGTGCACACGTGCATTGTAGGTCATTTGACTGCAACCCGAGCTCTAGTGAACGTGACGTACCACTGCAGGGAGAAACTGTTCTGTTCTCGGGGAGGGGAGGAAGGGGTGGGGGCGCGGGGGGGGGGGGGGGGGGGGGGGGGGGGGGGGGGGGGGGGGGGGGGGGGGGGGGGGGGGGGGGGGGGGGGGGGGGGGGGGGTTGATGCAGGTGCATCAGAAGAAAAGAGAAACAGAACAATGACGTGAGGAAGCAGTGAAACGGGGAACAGAGCAGAGAGGCGACGGAACAGAGCGAGGCAGAAAGGAAGAAAACAAAGTGGCCGGACTTGAGTTTAAAGATGTTCTGTTCTCAGACTTCAATCTGATCCGCTCTTTGTACTTTAACATGAAACTCAAGCCTCTCACTTACTCCACTGCGCTTCTGGAGGACGTCCGTGCTATTGATCTTTCCTGACATAGTCAGCGGCTCGCTCTGCAGTGAGTGTTTTGCTTCTCTGCACGTGCTCAGTCGATGAACTGCAGTTTCACTTCCTTTCCCTCAGATGCAGTCAAAGCATGACTTAACAGCAGGGCAGTGTAAATTTAGCATTTGGATTCAAGTGCAGTTCTTATTTCTTTTTGAGGTGGGGGTGGGTGGCTGACTCAGCGGGTCTGAAACTCTGTGTGTGTGTGTGTGCGCGCGTGCGTGTGTGCGCACGTGTGTGTGTGTGTCCAGTAACTTCTAGTAGACGAAACTGAATACCTATTAAAATATATGGTTTCACTCTTTTTTCGTCTTCAGGTTCACACTCACAGAAACTTTCTGTAATTGCTTCATTACACACACACACACACACACACACACACACACACACACACACACACACACACACACACACACATTTGCACATCCCATGTCTGACCTTTGACATCACGTCCAATTAGTTCCCCACAAAAAAATCAATGAGTCCATTAACACTTTAACAGGGTGTGTGTGTGTGTGTGTGTGTGTGTGGGGCATGTGTCTGTGGCGTGGCGTGCCATGGTGTGATGCCCACACTTATGTGAGTGGTATGTCTGACCCAGAAAGGCTTTGCCAGAGGCCAAGTGGAGGGGAGCGATGCACAGCGATGCGAGAGACTGATGCACACAAACACACAAGGTTAAAGGTGCAGTGTGTAAAATGTTGGTCCGTTTTTATCACCTATATCTATTGATGTTGAAATGTATAATCACATTTTTTTTTTCTTTTCCGTTAATGACGGCTGTCAGCATATCTTACACACTGCACCTTTAAGGGAGGTTGTATGTAGGCATGTGACACAGGGGTTCATGTAAATATACGAATGAATGGTTCAGCCATGTTCTACCAGTCGTCTGCAGACGTGTCCTTGAGCTAGACACATCATAATCTCTGTCCGCTAAACTTGACCTCTGACTTCGCCGGGGTCAAATCTTGCTGTTAGTAAAAGAGATTAAGCGAGTCCTTATGTTTTGATCATATATGTCTTATTTGCGTGTTTACATGTGACATGTCAGCCTTCACCGATGCCGCCATCCTGCGTGACTCACACTTAGCAAAGCAATTCGAGGGTTGGTCGTCTTGCTCCAGGGCACTTGGGTTAATGTAAGGTTGCATCAGCAGTGGGGTGCTGGCCTGCTGCTGGACATCTAACCTCTGACCATTGAACGCAGAGGTCATCGTGCCACAGCCGCACGCCCCCTCACCCCACCCCCCCGCTTTGTTTTAACACTCGCTCTCTAACGTTCTGCCTCGCAGGGGTCGAGTGTTTTCTCTGGACTTTGGGGCGATGCGAGTGTGCGATCTGGAGTTTGACCGAGTCAGACGACTGACCACGCCCCCCAGCCCTTCGCCCACGCCCACGCCCACAAACCCAAATCCCACCCCCTGCTGTCACACAGTGTGGAAATACTACTGCAGAGACAACTTCGGCTGGAGGGAATACTCCGAGGTGAGCTATTGTGTGTGTGCGTGTGTGTGTGTGTGTGTGTCTGTGTGTGTGTGTGTTCAGTGAAAATGAGGCCATTAACACTGCACACTCCAATCACTTGTCTAGCCACTCTGATTGGATCAATTTTAATGTACACACACACACAGACTCCCCTCCAAATAGCCCCTGTGACACAGCCAGTTGCAATTATCCCATTAAATCAGTAAATCTCGTGTGAGTGTGTGTGTTAGCGTGTTAGCCTGTTAGCTAACCTCCTCTCCTCCATAATACTTCATGCTGTCCTTCCTTTGCTCCGCCCCCTCAGCCCGTGGTGAAGCTCATAGAGGAGGCGAGCTCCAGGGGTCTTAAGGAAGTGCGCTTCAACACGCTCCAGAACCAGTATATCCTCAACATCAGGGAGGGCTTCCAGCAGAACGCCGTCTTTGGCTTCAGACGCCAAATCAAGAGGCGACCCATGTACATGTCCTCCGTGATGCTCACACCCCTCCTGCAGTAAGTCAACACTCATCCTCTGCACCAGACCCAAAATATGATTTTATTTTGAAATGCTTTCGTTTCCTACGTGTGCGATTCTGTCATGCTTGATGTTTACATGTGAGAAAGCACAGCTGCGTCCGGTAGCCTCTGTTCACAGCCCCCCGCCCCCCGCCCCCACTTCGCTTTCTTAGCCTTCAAATAAAAGTTCCTCTTTAGAAAACCACCCCCATTCGTTTACAGTCTAATTTGCTTAAAGGTGCAGTGACATCTCGAGGTGAAGTTGCATGTTGTATCCATCACCTCACCCTTCTGCAGGAGAACCTATGGTAGACTTCATTTGTCATTCAAACTCAAAAGATGTTTAGTTCGTCCACTTTTATTACCGTAAAAACATGGCGGCCCCCGTAGAAAGGACCCATGCGTCATGTCAATAGACAGGCTCATTTAAGAGTAATGGAACATTAACGTGACAATAAATTCATGAATATGTCAGTATGTAATTGTTTCATAATACTTTAAGTGACAAAAATGACCCAAATCTTACACACTGCACCATTTTTTTTGTGGAGAATGTTAAATTATTTTCCTGAAACACGTTTGATAAT
The DNA here is from genome assembly GCA_016785325.1 of Chascanopsetta lugubris. Taxonomy (NCBI): domain Eukaryota; kingdom Metazoa; phylum Chordata; class Actinopteri; order Pleuronectiformes; family Bothidae; genus Chascanopsetta; species Chascanopsetta lugubris. The sequence goes on along the minus strand of JAFBJT010013128.1, from coordinate 84,573 downwards.
TACTGATTTATAAAGTTTTGTTGTTTTCTCATCCATTGGAGTTTCTTGATAAGATGGTGTTTGGAGTAATTGTTAGTGAAACAAAGATGATATAGATAAATACATCGATAAATAGTTTTCAATAGTTCATTGAAGGTCATGATATAACAAAGTTTGTTTGGCCCCCGGTAACAATCTGGGTTTCTCACGTGGCCGTCTAGAATAATATCTGCCCCCCACCCCACCCACCCCCACACAGTCTGCTTCCTCCTCCTTTGGCACTGAGTTAATATTCAGTATATTAACTTCACTGATAGTTGACCACACAGTGATAAGCACAGCAGAACACAATGGCTGCTGGTTAATAGTTAGGCCGTGTGATTGATGGTCTGTTTCCCGATGTCTCTCACTACTCCTCCATTCCTCTGTGTCCTGCTGTTATTCACCACCCCGTGAAAGAACATCTCGTATTTTGGATATGAACGCTACGTTGACAATTCAAACAAGGACCTGGAGGTGTCTGGCATTGCTCACTTACACACACACACACACACACACACAGACACACACACAGACTCTAGTACACACACACACACACACATTTGGCTCTGCCCGAAGCTCTCCGTGTTCTGTAAGTGTCCCCAGTTTCTGTTTGGAGACAGGCAGGCAGGCACACAGAGGTCGGTACACAATGCCAATGTCACACTCAGGGCTGAATGCTCAGAAGACTCCGGAACACCACACTCACCTTTAATCCCATTTCAAGACCACAGCTTCTGACTGAAGCTCACATTAGCAGCTTGCAATTCATCACTCTAAATCAAGGTTCTATCGGTTCTGTAGGAATTCCCCATCTGGATTACCTCTCAAGAAACACTCGAGTCCTGTCTTAGAATCCGAAGTTGGTGTCGTTATCTAGGAGGAGTTTGAAGGGCCATTAAGAAGGCGTCTAAATCGAGCTTATCGAGGAGTTCTATGTGATAGGATGATCGACGTTGAGGTTCTTGAGTCTACTCAGTCTCCCACCCACTCTAAGACTGGTCTTGCTGTCATATTCAAGGCAAGGGGTTCGAGGTGGCTGCCTGAGGGAAGGGGGTTTCCGCGTTTGAGGGCTCTGTACTCCTCCGGGAAGAAGTCAATTTGGGCCTGTTTTAGGACGAGCTTCTCTGCATTTATGTAGTCTTCTGTTCCGTTTGAGGGCTCAGTGTTATCAACCCCTTATGGACCACTGCCTTCTGGACGTTGCTCCAGTTGGTGAAGCTCGAGGTGTCTGGGAATTGTTCGGGTTTGCCTATGTTGGTGTACATTATAGTGGTGGGCGTCTTCTTTATTTCAGCCTCGACCGGTCCCGGACTAGGTGCTGCTGGCATAGTGGGCCATTGGTGCGGTGAGTGGTAGAGGAACTCTGGTCCCGCCAGCCATTGATGGTTTTCTTTGAGGTTCGTTACGAGAAGTCCTCTAGAGATATAGTCTACCGGGTCTATGGTGGTATCTATGTACCACCAGCTTTCGACTTCTGTTAGGGTTTGCATCTCTGTGATGCAAGCACAGACAAAGACCTTGTAGCGACAGGATTCTGATTTGATCCAGTGCAGGACTCTGGTAGAATCCGTCCAGATCGTTGTTTGTTGGATGCAGTTGTCGAATTCTGTCTTGAGGGTTTGAGCTAGTTCTGCGCCACTGAGGGCAGCACAGAGCTCTCGACGGGGCCTGGTGAGCTGCTTTCTGGGTGCCACTCGCGATTTAGCAAGTACGAATGCTACATGGGTCGGGTGGCATGAGTCGATGGCTTGCATGTAGGTTACCGACCCGTAGGCTTGTTCCGAAGCGTCACAGAATATGCATAGTTCTCTGGTGAGACTTGAACATTCCCTTGACGTCACCACTGATAGCTACTGCATGCAGGCAGAACCTCAGGAGCACTCCTAAGAGGGTTGGTCCTAGAGTTGGCTGTGTCAGTAGCTTGAGGGATTGGCCTTTGTATTTGAATGAGCAATGGAACACGACCCCGTTCTTTCAGTTGTGATGCACCATGTGGTGTGCTATATACCAAGATACCTTTGATTGTTTGGCCTTCTCTGGAGAGATGTTTGCCCCATAGCCTGCTTCCTCGAGCTTGCAGATGTCCTCGCCGTGTGCCTCTGCTTGAGTGGAGTTTTTGAGGAGTCTTCTCTCCGCGCTGCGTAGGCCGGCTAGCGCGGCAAACAGGGGTCTTCCACAGCAGGGGGTGGCATGACGTTGAGTTTCTTTGACCTTGACTCTGATCGATCTCTTTTGGAGGAGGTTGAGGGCATGTAGGTCTTGTTTGGAACATGTGACGTTTTTTTCGCTGTAATGGGTCCGGGTGTCTGTCCTCCCGAGGCACTCTGCATGATCTGGTGATTTGTGTGTTATGTCCTCAACGGGGGTATGGGGGTTTTTGTATGGTAACATGTCACCAGTTTATGGGCTCTTTCCCACGTGATTGGGTTTTTGAGGGTCCGGTACTTGGCGTCCTCATTCGTGGGGACTCAGGTAAGCGTTGAGGTGTTTCTGCATATTGAGGAACTGCGTTGGAGTCCCGTCATCGAAGAAGGGGAGAGGGCTGTATGGTCTGCTCTGAGGTGTGGGTGCTATAGCCATCGTGGTTGACGCTTGGTTTTAACTGTATGCACAGTGTGTAGCTGTGGTCATGCTGACTATCTATCCCTGTTGGGGTAGGTGGAATTGGTAGATGGAGTAGGGTCTCTGACGTCCTGGGTGCCTGGGGCATATACACTTGAGTTGGTGTTGGGCCTACAGAGGGAAGTGTGGCCAATCCTGGGGGGGGGCAATGGCTGTGATGGGCAGCTGGGGGATTGATATCATTGAGTTTGAGGGCTTGGGACTCGAGCAAAGTGGCATTAGGGTTTCACTACCTGTCTCTGGCACTAAGATTGAGTCTCTGTCCTGGAGGAGAGAGTTAGCTAGTCTTAGTGCGGCTAGCTTCATCTCGGCTTTCCTGATGCAGCGCTTGCTCTCCAGCTGCCTCACCGAGATCTCCTGAGCTCTACTGGCTTCCTCTTGAACCCTCGGCTTCCTGCTGCTGAGCTCTCAGGGTTGCTCTTGCTCCTGAGCTTGCTCCTGCTTACACTGAGCTTGTCTGGTTATGGCCCAGCGGTGCTCCTGCTCTACATCAGCCCGGCGGTCTTCCTCCTCCTGTCTCTGAAGCTCTGTCAGCTCCAATTGCCCTAGTCTCTCTTCTAGTAACGTGTTTTGAACAGAGGTGAGTGAGGAAGGTCGACGTCCGTGATGATCGGGAATTCCATGGCGCTGTCCTCGAAGGAGTGGAGGGAGATGCATGCAAGGGTCCTGGCCAGCTGGTCCAGTTGTGAGCACTCATGATGGGTGGCGGTCCCGGAGGGGCACTGTTGTTGCCGTCCTGTGGTGCTCTGGCTGAACTCGGGGTGGGGGTGAGGAGGTTCTGACATTGGTATCCAGTGGAATATAGGGGTAGGGGCGCGTCGATTCTCCGGAGGCGGATCTTCTACTGATGCTGGTTGCATAGTGATGACTCATCCGGCTCGAAGGAACAGTCTGTGAGGAAGGATTCCTCCTGAAGTGGAATGGTTTCGCTGGTCGCCAGCTATGAACCACAACTCTGGTCAGAGAATTGATTCCAGAAGAGGTTTAGTTAGGGATAGGGGGCAAGCGGTAAAGAGGGTGAAAGATTCTAAGATTGGTGTTGCGCGTTTCTTGAGAGGAAATCCAGATGGGGAATTCCTATAGAACCGATAGAACGTTGATTAAGTGTGATGTATCGCTCACCTTATCTTCGACGCCTTTGGTCTAAGGGCAGAGGTGCTAGGATCTTCTTATGTTATGTTGCCTATGATAAGTTGCCTATGATGTGCTCTGAGGTGCTCGTGGACTTTCGCACAGGTTTTTGGCAAATCTGGCCGAGTCGACGCGGAGACAGATGGATCAGGGGATGGAAGAACAAGTGAGGTCTCGGCTCATATTTTCCTGACTTTGACTTGATTCTCCTCGCTGCGCGTGTCTTCATTGAATTCCCCAAATAAGTGATTCTTCACTTCCTGCGCAGATCAAGATCTTGCCAGTGTTCCACACAGAGCACGAGATGTTCCTGCGGGGCCCCGGCTGTCAGAGGAGTGACAGAATAGAGAGGCAGAGGGGAAATGAGCCCGAGGAAGCAGAACGATAGAGAGGGGGAGAGGGAACGAGAGACAGCCGGTTAGAGAGTGAGCCCAGTGACATGAAGTGAGAGAGGCTTTTGAAATGGGTTCCAGAGTCCGTGTGGAGTGGTGCTGGTGAAAGGACGATTGTGAGTAGTGACTCTGAGATCTGTTAGTTGTGGTCGTGCTGCACTTTTATCACTTCCCTAATTGGCTCCAACAGTCTGACATTCAAGGCGTATCTGGAGCGGCGTCGAACACGCCATCCGACCACAACATAACGCGGTGGGTGTGGCCTCAGTGTGTCAGTCTGTGTGCTCGCAAATGACTGAAGCGCGTGCGTGTACAAGGAACAATCTGTGCCGGGCTTGGAAATTGAGGTCATTGGCGTGATTGACACCTTCCCGTGCTTCCCTGTCCTCTCTCTCTCTCTCTCTCTCTCTCTCTGTCTTTTTCCTGGTTTCATCTCCCCCCTCCGCCCCTCTCTCTCTCTTATTATCTCTTCTAATCTTTCACCTTTTCAACCCCCCCCCTCCCCACAACAACTGTTATCTCTCCCCCTTTTTTCATTTCACACTCATTTTCCTCAGCAGCCTGTCTGTGATCTTTTCAAAGCACAGGGGGGGAGGGGCATCGATTGCGATGAGAGATTGAGTCCGGGCAAGACGAGAGAGAGAGAGAGAGAGATGAGGCAACTGTCGTGTTGTCAGCGGCACACAGGCGCGCGCGCTCGCGCGCGACTCTCTTGTGACTGATGAGGCAAACAGCATTTACACTCAGTGATAACTTGACAGCCAAACCACTGTTATAGACTCAAATGCCAGACACAATAGTTTTTTTGTCACTTCCCAGAGACGGCTCCTCACTTGGCATTTTGTCCCCCCCCCCTTCACTGTCTCCCCCTCCCCACGCTCTCATCCTTCACTCTGTTTGGTGTCTGCTCTCATTTCCACGCTGCCCTGCTGTGATGTCTGCGCGCTGACGGCTGCCGGTTTGCTCGACAGTCGGCGGGATGTGATATTTGGAAGCGCGGCACATGTAGCAGCAGTTTAGTTTCACATCAGGATGCAGACTTGATTGTAAACATATGGGGGTGACTGCTGGGGGGGGGGGGGGGGGGGGGGGGCGTTGCCTGCTGTGATGTGCAGTGTGTTGCTGCTGAGAATGAACAGACCCTAGATGTTCCTGTCACTGACCCTCAGCAGGGTGAATGAAACAGCTCTGGGTTGTTTGATGTGATGAATAAAACAGCTGATGTTAGATTTGATGGACACGGTAAACAAATCACCTTTTAAGCAAAAACGGCCCATTTTATGTGTTGATGCCTCAGCCGCTCTAAAGCTCACTCTCTGTGGCCTGAGGCTGCAGCCGTGACGCTCTGCTACTGTTTTGATGAGTCGTCAAATCTGCTCCAGAGGTTGTTTTCCAATGTTGGTCCTGTCTTAGTGTATAAACTCTGGTGTTGCATTTTAGTCTTGACCAGCAGAGTTTTTGTTCAATTTTTGTAATCAGTGTTTAATGAGGTTGTAATGATCCATTCTGTCTCTTGTGTAGATACGTGTGTTGTTGAGTAAACAAAGCAATGCAATGACTGTGAGAGTCACATGACCATATGACAGGTATGGCGGTGTATGTGCGTGTACTATCAAAATAAAAGCATGCAGGACATGTAGGCCACTGGAAGTTTGTAATCCTCTTACTATACTACTCTGAATTTTACACAGAAGTATTTTTTCTTGGATTTTTATGGCCTATTTGTTATTATTTCAATAATTCCGATTGATATTAGCCTTAAAGGTGCAGTGTGTAAGATTTTGGCCATTTTTATCACTTGTAAAAAATATTACAAAACAATTATGTACTGATATTTTCATGAATTTATAATATAAACTCTCCTGCATGTTCAGAGGGTGAGGGTATGGCTACAACATGCAACTTCACCTCTAGATGTCACCAAATCTTACACACTGCACCTTTAAGGCTTATGATTTATTTTCTTCAGTAATTCCGACGCACATCAGACTTAAAGTCAATGTAGTTTGACTCCCAATTACGTGGACAGACACCAATTGTGTAGTTTTGATCATGCATAACCTTTTCATAATTATCGTACTCCAATGATGATAATGATTATAGAGTAGATTATCAATCATTCTTTTTGAACTCAAACACACAAGTATGGACGTAGCCCAAGTGACGGTGTCTGCTCAGGCACCAGTTAAAGAGACAGTTAGACATTTGAATATGTTTTTGAAACCCGTTTTGTTCTCACTCTGTTAACCTTTCGACTGTACATGCTGTATCATGTCGGCGTCAGACAGCCGATGACCTGCCGTGCCTGATCTGCTTGCATCATCCCATAATCGTAATGGATTAATTGTAGGTGTACTCCACAATCAAACACTCCCCTTTTTGTGTGGCACTAAATGATCCGGCTGAGTCTGAATTCAGTTCAGTTAAGTCATTGTCCTGGTTTGGAAAGCGATGAACCCAAACCAGATGTCAACACGAATACAAAAACGGCTGCTGTCAAAGACTTATTTTTATTATCACATATAGAAAATCATTTATTTCTATTAAAACTTCTATTTTTTCTTCCCTCTTCTCTCTCCAGGACTCTGGGTGGCCTCTCAGCACCTCCCCTCCCCTGTTCTTCCTCCTCCTCCTCCTCCTCCTCCTCCTCCTCCTCATCCATGGAGCTCTCGGCTGCTTCACACCCACTTTCGCCAACCACCACCAACCCGCCGAGCCTCTTCCCCGAAACATGGTTGCCTATGATGATGAACCAGGACTTCCTGCAGGTGCCGGTGTCGCACGACGACCGCAGCTACCGCACGGTGTACAGCCTTTTCCACAAGACGGTGTCGGAGACCAAGTTCAGGATCATCAAGATCCAGCGCGTGCAGAACCCCTTCCTCTGGGAGAAGTACAAGAGGTGCGCAAGCTCTATCTGTTTGCTGTTAAGGATGCAGTGTGTAAGATTTTGGTTGTGTTTGTCACTTCTAAAAAATCTTACAAAACAACGATATTTACATTACAAAAATGTATAATCACCTAAATGTTTTCTTTTGATCCATTTCCCTAAAATGAGCCCATTAAAGTATATTTTCTTGAGGCGCGGGTCCTCTCTATGGAGGCCGCCATGTTTTTACAGTAGCCCAGTGTGGAAATATTAAACGTCCATTGAGTTTTAATGACAACTGGGTGCCACCATAGCTTCTGCTGCATGTGCAGGAAGGTGAGGGCGAGCTGATGGATGCAACATGCAACGCCAAATCTTACACACCTCACCTTTAAACTCCATTTATAAACCCAACTTCACTCATTGCTTTAACTTTACTCATTGCTTTGAAAGGCCGTGTGGAGCAGTTGTGGCATCGGACGCATTTGTGGTCGTGTGCTAAACGGCACTCTGCAGATCTGCTGAAATGATCAGTCAGATGCTTATCAGGATATTTGGCCTCATTTCGGTGCGATCCTGTTGTGCGATGCTTCGTGTATGAACATTTTTCTAGGCGGGGCGACACCGGAAGATTTCAGATGCAGGTGCTCGCGCTCGCGCTCACAGAAATGAGAATAGAAACCTTTTCGAGCGACAAACACAGATGTTGTGAGAGCAAAGGAAGAAATGGGGCAAGTGGCAGCAGCTGTGCGCCGCTTCGTGAGAGCGGGTCTGCTGCGGTGTGTGAATGTGGAGGAGAGAGATCCTGCAGCGAACAAGTGGGCAAACCGCTGCAGCGCAGGGCAAAGTCCTATCAGCTATGACATTTCACCTCACCCACACTGACGGGTACAACATGGTTTCACAATGAGCGTGGGTGTTTGTGTGTGTGTGTGTGAGAGAGAGAGGGAGAGAGAGCGATGGCTATCCTCCCATGCTCAGGCAACGAGAGTGAAACCACGACTTCTTGTTTACATGCGTGTGCGCGCGCGCGCGTGTGTGTGTACGTGTGTGTGTGTGTGTGTTGATTGGCATGCGAGAAGGTGCCTGTCGATGTCAAAGGAAGTTGATGACCAGCGTCATCCTAAAATGGGATAGAAGGAAGTTTGCGCGCGTGTGTGTGTGTGTGTGTGTGTGTGTGTGTGCGCGTGGATGGATGGATGTATGTGTGTGGTGTCAGTCCGTTTCAGGTCACAAGCCGTGGGATCACAGGAGGTCACGCCGGTCTGGCTCGAGAACGCTTTCGCCCCTGCATGCCTGATTGATCTGCTCACATCGAACAAGCTGTGTGTGTGTGTGTGTGTGTGTGTGTGTGCGCATGTGTGTGCGTGCGTGCACATGCATGTGAGTGTTTGTTGCTCAAGCAGTGGCTTTGGTCCAATGTTCTCTCCCCGTTTCAGAGCAAACAAGGTTGTAATCACAACTCTTAAATGGAAAGCTAAACTGATTTCGAGTGTTGTTTGTGCTCGACGCAATTTAATGAATTTCAAGATTTCAATTTTTCTTCCCCCAGTTGAATAATAAACAAAGATCATTTGTGTGTCTCAACCCCTCGTCTCCCTCCTCTCTTGTTGCAGGAAGAAGGAGTACATGTCGCGGCGCATGTCTGAGATGGACCGGCTGCTCAGCGAGCGCCACCTCTTCCACGGCACCTCGGCCGACGTGGTCGACGGCATCTGCAAGCACAACTTTGACCCGCGGGTCTGCGGCAAGCACGCCACCATGTTCGGCCAGGGCTCCTACTTCGCCCGCAAGGCCGTCTACTCCCACAACTTCTCCAAGCGCTCGCCCAAAGGAGTCCACTGCATGTTCCTCGCCAAAGTCCTCACTGGCAGGTGAGTGTCCGCCACAGACTGTGTATGTAAAGATGGACGCAGCGTCCGTGACCTCGCCCGGAGGTGCGTATTAGGCCGGGAGAGGGGGCGGTTCCCTCTTCCCAGCTCCTCCCACTTCCCGGTTCAGCCAAAAATGGGCAAAGAGGCGGAGCACAGGTAGAGCTGGGGGTGGGCCCAGGTGTCACTCAAGAGGCCACGCCCCTTAGTTATGCACCCCCCCCCCCGTCACTCCCTCCACCCCTCCCCTTTCCCTTTTCTGGTGGTTTCAAATGAATTGTTTATTGAAATCCCTAAAATGATTCTCCAACATCAAGTCATGCTGTCTGTGATGCGCGGCCAAGTCAAATCAAGGGCCACACATGCAAAAATGGCCGATGGCACACCAGTGAAGTCTTTGTTACCGTGGAGTAGCCAGAGGTTTTGGATACTCGCACACTAAGCCCCGCCCCCTGCCTACATCCCGCGACTCTCTGCGTCTTTGTGTGGACCTGAAAATGTTCTTATTCCAATATGTTTTATTTATGACCCCGGAGGAAGCCGCACTAAGATTGATGGATTATGGGTCTTTGGGGCTTGGCATGAAAATTTAAGGAGTGAAAAACAAACTGGTTAAAATGTGCTTCATATACATAGAGTACATTTGCGCCATCGACTCGCAGCATGTGCTTATATAATTTAAGGAGCCCTGAAATGTGTAGAGGAGCAGCTGCCTTGTAATCATTAAATTTTTACATTTTTTTTTTTTTCACATGGTGAGTTATTCTTCTGTAACCGCGGATAATGGAAATCTGTCTGCTTTGTCGCCCTTATCTCAACCACACCCCCCCTTTCCTTTGTTGTGCCCCTGTAGGTTTACTGTAGGAAACCCCTCTATGCGAAGACCTCCGCCCATCAACCTGCGCGACCCCTCCAGTGACCTCTACGACTCCTGCGTGGACAATTGGGTGGACCCGCAGATCTATGTCATCTTCAACGACGACCAGAGCTACCCTTACTTTATCATTCACTACGAGGAGGTACCTAGCACTGTCTCTGTCTAACTCCGCCCACCCGCCCGCCCGCCCGCCCACCCGCCCACCCCTGGGTCAGACCTGGATCTGTGTGTATGTGCAAATACTTACTCATAGTTTGCTTTTCGTCGATGAAGACCGGTGGACTTTGCCACTGAAGATTCAAATCTCGCCTCTTTAGCAGATCAAAACAAAATAAATCAATGAAATATTTCGAAACACCCGTCGACCCCGTTAAAAACCTGGACTGGACTGTGGAGAGCAACAAAACTGGGAGTCAAACAAACGTCTCCTCCTGTGGATGACAACTGAGAACAGCTGGGACACTCTGGACTGGGCTCAGACACCAACCTTTGTTTGGCCCTGTGATGATCATGGGAAACGAGAGGAAGGGAGCTTTCTAATGCTTAAAGAACACAAACCTAGCCACGCCCATTTTCATTTGGACTAAGGATGTAAACAAGGGGTGCCAGTACAGCCCCATTATGACCTCGAGTGGGCCGCACCAGTCAAATCACAATCGCATAATGACCTATAAACAACAACAACTCCAAAAAGTACATTCTGATAATGTTTACATTTAACGAACTAGTGGGACAGCCCCCCCCCCACCCCCCCAGTGTCCCGGCATAGCAAGTGCAGGTCAATAAATCAACGTCTCGACATCCCCCTCTGGAATTCGTACACTTTGCATAAGTATCCCGTGGTCCGTATTGGAGCGGTTCCGCCTCAGGGGCCAAATGTTCTCCTCCTGCTGGAAACCAGCTCCACATCAGCACATCTGCATCCTGCTAATACTACAATCGACCCGATGCTATTATCCAGAGGAAGCGGAAACCGAGCAGCTTCCACGGAGAAACCAATGTGGCACCGACCGCACATCCCATCCTCTTGCAAAAAAAAAAAAGAAAAAAAGAAAAGAAAGGAAAGCGAGTGTTTACCCCCCCCCCCCCCCCCCCCCCCCCCCGCCCCCCCAGCCTTCAGACCGTATGTTTTTTCAAGTCGTTGTGCAGCGTGTTTGAACCTTTTTACTTTGTGGACATGAATCTTGTGGCCTCTCTGACCAGCTGACGTGAGGACACGAGTTCAGCCGGACCTTTTGCCCCCAAACGGACTCGAACTTCCAGGAAGAGGTCTCTTCAACAACAAGCCAGAGCTGTGTGGCAGCTCCAGTTTGTCTCCATCACTTTGACTCCTGGTGGGGGAACTGAAGAGTTTCCTTGGTGACGACGCTGCAGCTGTGGCCGCGGCGGCGCTCGCTCGCTCACCTCTCGGACTCGGCTCCGTCTCTGTCTGTCTCTCTCTGTCTCTCTCTGTCTCTCGCCAGACAGGTTGAGCTGAGACAGACTGTACAGACGTTCTGTTTATATTTGAACTGTGTGCCTTTTGTTCATAAAAATGTTTATTTATGTTAGTTTAATGTAACATTGATTAAATAAAGAAACTCAAAGAGAAAGTGTCGACGGGTAAAGCTTTATTCTGATCACGCGGCGGATCAATCTGAGTGGGCTCAGGTTTAATTAGAGCACAACAAATCACACGCTCCAATCCCGTTATAAAACTAATGTTTGTGTTTCGTACAATACAAGGTCTTGGAGAGTTCCCGGCAGGCAGATTCACCTCTGTGATGTGTGGTTATTGGTTCGAGTCCCGCTCCGATGGCGTTGACGGCACAAAAAGAATCCCGTGAAACCCGCCCCTCTGCTTTACTCGCCCACGCCCACATCGCCATCGAATCCCCCGCCAGCGCGATATCTGAGCGCCATGTCTAACGCGGTCCAGAGGGAGGCCGGGTGGAGGTGTGGTCGTCTCCATCCGGCCCAGAGACACGGAACTCACATGGCGCAAACACCAGACCTCCACCTCCACCTCCTCCTCCTCCTCCTCCTCCTCCTCCTCTTCTCATTCCTCAGACCGACTTCTTTGACCTCATCTGTCGTCCGTCTGTGCCTAATCCTTTAGGAACTTTATTTTTCAGTTTTCCTCAGAACTACAACAACTTTGTTATTGTCATTTTTTCCACAAGGTTTTCTTAGATCAAATAATTTTATATAAACAAACTTAATTAAAATATTTAAAAAAACAGAAAATGTAATAATACAGTGCAATAATGATAACAACATATAATCAAGTGTATGTGTATGAAATAGAAGTCATTCAAAGTATTTTCTGTCGAATACATGCAAGCGATTTCATTGTATGTCCTTATCTGTGAGTCCTCACTCATCAGCTCATGTTTCATCGCTTGTCTCCCTCCCTCACTCACTCACTCACTCTCTCATAACCTCCCCCTCCTCTCGTCTGCCTCGGCCTCCCACCCCCCCCCCACCTCCTCTCT
>JAFBJT010013128.1:25444-69230 GCA_016785325.1 Chascanopsetta lugubris | reverse complement strand
ACAACCTGGGTTGACATCCATTCGAGCCCGAAGGCCTGATCTAATGTTTGCGACACCACAATAGAGGATCACAGCTCGGGTCTGTGGTCGACAGGGAAGAAGGAAAAACTGATCAAACATGAGCCGGATCTTGACGAAATCTGACAGCGTCTGGCAAACGGCAGCTGATATTCATGTAAACTCCCAGGGATCAAGTTCGCTGGATATCTTGAAGGCGAATCGCGCTCGTTCCTCTTGCTCTTCAAAGACACACGGCTCAGATATGAGAATATATAACTTCTCATTCATCCATCCATCCATCCCTGACTTTAGCGGTGTAATGGGTCAGGGTTTTGTGTAGCACGTAGGCAAAAGGACCTCTTTAAGCTGTGGTTCTCAACCGGTCTGGGTTCTGGACCCGTCATCACCTCCGAGGGACGAGCCGTGACCCATATCGAGGAACGTTTTCAACTTCTCAAATGTATTTGATGAGAAGATGGTGCAGTTTGAACCCGAGATAGAACCGAATAAGTTCAATGATAAAAACAACCAGCAGGTGGCGATGCTGGAGCGGGAAGTATTCCCGTTTACACTCAGTTAGCTCCATTTGAACTTTAAACCAGATGTGCATCCTGGAGACACGAGGTAATGCAACGCACATGTGTGTCCTCTTTTGTCCTCGAGATAAGAACATTCATATTTCATGTAAAGGGGCGGCAGGAGATTTTTTTCCTTCACCTTTGTTTCAAGGTCAAAGGCCCACGACTCACTGAAAACAGGTCCGCCGCCCACTTTTGGGCCGTGACCCATCAGTTGAGAGCCACTGTCTTAAGGGAAGCCCATCCGTCCACTGTGGAAGACATTTAGCACTTAAGTCATTTGAATGAATGGGTGGCGTCATTTATTGTATCAATGCCAGTCTCATCCTCACCCAAAGATAAACTTTATTCGATCAGGGCTGTATTCGACACTAATCGCTGTAACACATAGCTATGCTTTAAAACATCCCAGCAACCCCCGAAAGAGTCGGACCTTGTAGTTTTGAACAAATCTTTACTCAAACGCGAGTAAACAAACAGCGCTAAACTTGTCGGAGATTATTTTCAGCTGCGGATTAACACACACTTGGCATTCACTCGGTGAGCTTTCACTTCAGCCCTGAGTGAGTGTGTGTGTGTGTGTGTGTGTGTGTGTGACTGACAAAATAAACAGCAGTGCCCAGGTTCGTTACGATCGAGGAACATGTCATCCAGTGCAGCGGTGATGCTCTCTGATGTGTTTTTATAATTTTGCACAGAGCAGCTCCGGAGGAATAAAGTCTAACAGGATTTTCTTGCGCAGGATATTTTTAAAAGGGTAGTTGGATGTCAGGAGGAGGAATCGTTCTGATCCCTCATTTACCTCCAGTGTTTAACTCCCCATTAAACTGTGGAGCCCCTCTAACCCAATCCATATACAGAGCCGTCACTGGAAGTCGTCCTCCTCTCATTGGTCCCCTCAGGTAAAGGTCGTTCTGATTTTGGATGAACGCTGAAAATGAGCACGGAAGGACACTCATGTATTTTGAAGGATACATGTGGTCACTTAAAAGTACCATGGTCACATCAGGCTACATACAAACTACACCACTCCTGTATGAGTAGTACCACTACCACTACTGCATGAATCCATCGCCATAGCAACATTCCAGTGTAATCACGAATAATGTCCCCAACAGGCCGTGTTGCCTCATTTAGCTACTTATTGCTCTGCATTTTGAATTGCAAAATTCATAAGAGCTCTAATTTACTGATGTGGTTTTTTTTTTATTGTACAATAAAACCTTTATGTCTCGTACAGGCTTTTGTTAAACACGGACTATTTATTCAGGCCTGTAACAGAAAATCCAGTCTATGGCCAAGATGCAAGTGTATATTCTACAACTTCTGTACAACTTCATTTAGCAGACGCCCACATACATACATCTGAGATGGCTGGGAATTGAACCTGTGACGTGTCATGTGTCCGTGGTGCACGCGCTCACCACTCAGCTCCGCCCACCATTCTACAATTCTACAATCTTATTCAGCAGATGCTTTCACCCAAAGCAACCCACATCTGAGGGCTGATAGGCCGGGAGTCGAACCCACAACCTTATGCATTCAAGGCTTACGCTCCAGCACTCAGCTACAACCGTATGTATGTATGAACAGTATGATGACATTGCAGAAACTGTTAGTCATTCATTCATTCATTCATTCATTCAGTTTGTGTGGTGCAATTCTTTATTTAGATCGTGGAGTGTGAAGAGAGGCAGTGGAGAGATTAGGAAATCCATTTGATGCATCATTTATTCATATGCTAAAAACGGAAATTTAAATGTAAAGAAATTATAATTATGATTTGTTGACGGAATTTTAAATATGCATCATCTTTTTTTTTTTTTTACGTTTTTATTCCAGGAGTGTGAATAAGACAGCTGTCCTGAAATAAGTTCAGATCAGACGTGAATCACACGCTCCTCAGCTCGTCTCCCGCTTGTTCTCATTAATGTTACAGAGCTCAGCCGAGTCTCCCACCGTCGCAGGAGTTGGCAGGAGGAACTAATAAAGTCAGGAAGAGACGACAGCGAGCAAAAGAAATAACATCGTGATGTGACGTAAACGAAGGACCGTGTTTTAGAAATGACATCACTCAGGTTGAGTCTCGGTGATGAGCAGGTTCTCCGTCCCTTTGCCAGCCGTCCGTCCAGTTCCTTTCATAATTCTCTAACTGGATGAGTCACTTTTTAGGTGAAGTAACTAATAACTACAGCTAGTCACTTTTAAAGTAACATGCCCGACACCGGCTGAAACAAATTATAACAACGGTGGCTAAAGTTGCTCCCAGCTCTTGGGAAATAGGCTGGAGAACATGTGCGCCATTCCTTTATGCCACTCTAACATCTTTTTACTTGGAAAGCAACAGAGTACGTGGAGGAAAGTCTCATTTCTAGCTTTTGTGGCAGCCTTTCCCGTCATTAAAATTAAAAAGTAATTTTTGAACAACAAAACATTGAGTGGCAGTGGTTGTTATGGTTTACTTTTGCCACATTTGATCCAATAATGGGACCGATTTGTGTTTCTGACTTGGCATGAAAAGCCTTAATGACTATAAACCTGTCAGTCTGATCTCACTTGTGATGAAAGTCTCTGAATGTCCTGTGTGTGTGTGTGTGTGTGTGTGTGTGTGTGAGAGAGAGAGAGAGAGAGAGAGAATCACATCACAGACCACCAGCCGGCTCCTCTACACTTCACCGCCTGCAGGCCACTAGCACAGAGGTGTGTGTGCGTGCGTGTGTACGTGTGTGTGTGTGCGGAAGGATCCAGTCTGACCGTTTATAGACCCTTTCTCGGTGCTCACTGCTTTGATCCATTAACTGCCTCACGCTAACCCCCGCCCGGCCTGCCCCCACCTGTCAGGGCTTCAGTGGCTTTCCGAAAGGTGAGAGGGAGCCAATGAGGCCAGGCAAAGTTAAATCCGATATACCTTGATAATCAGCGGCGCTGGATGCCTGTGATGTCTGCGCACCCTCTCTCCACTGACTGCACCGGCACAGAGACCCTCCTTTAAGTTAGTAATTACACAGAAAGACTTCTCCAGCGCGACGTCGTGTGATGTCTGAACCGGCTCGGTAATTTCCGCTCGTTTTTTGGACACCGGTGCTTAAAACAGTTGTCTGATGTGAGACCTTGCTCCTGCGCAGACCCTGCACATGTGGGAGGAGAGGTGCCACCTGCTGGGTGATTCACTCAAGCGGAGCAGCGCACAGCAAATTGTTGGCGTTTTGTCGGAAATAAGTGTCTGGTTCTTTGCGCCGAGAATAGAAGTCGGTTCGTGGCGTCACTTCAAACAGCTGCCTCTTTTGAATTGAACAACAAAGTGCAAAATAAACGCGTCGCACACACCAACGGTGGAAAAGTGGTCAGAATGTGAATTCATACTTTTTTAAAGGTGCAGTGTGTAAGATTTGGTGCCATCTGGAGGTGAAGTTGCGTGTTGTATCCATCACCTCACCTTCACCCTTCTGAACATGCAGGAGAACGTGTGGTTGACTTCAGTTGTCATTAAAACATAAAAGATGAGTAGTATGTCCACTTCCGGGCTACTGTAAAAACATGGCGGCCCCCGTAGAGAGGACCCGCTTCTCATATAAACATACATTCAGGGGCTCGTTTAAGTTATGTAAAAAAGAAATGTAATTCAGTGATTATAAATTCATCAAACTGACAGTATGTAATTTTAGAATATGTTTTAGAAGTGACACAAACGACAGAAATCGTACACACCGCACCTTTAAATATCAGCAGAAACATCAATTAGAAATATTATGTGGAGACATTTAAAAGCCAGAGAACTTTGCAAAATCACCTTGCATTCATTCCGACATGGTTCTTCCATTATCTGTCATCCATTCACTTCGTATGACAGGAGTCTCCCCCAGTCTATTAAATACCTGGCTGCAGCCATCCACCATCCAAAGGCTGCAGGATACAGTGCATTCATAAATCTGCCTGGGAGAAGTGCCACACTTCAGCTGAATGCCATTATCCCGCACTGTCCACCGTGTTTGCCTTTATTAAATCACAGCAAATGGCACCAGGCCGCCACACATGCACTTAAAGGTGCAGTGTGTACTATTCGGTGGCACCTACTGGTGAAGCTGCATATTGGATCCATCACCTCACCTCTCTCATTGGAGCATGCGGGAGAGCCTCTGGTAGCCCTCAGTTGTCATTAAAGCTCAAAAGATGTTTGGTACGTCCACTGTGGACTGTTGAGAAAACATGGCGCCCCCCCCCCCCCCCCCCCCCCCCCTGTTTAAAAAAACTGGGGCCCCCCCCCCCCCCCCCATAGCATGGACCCGCTACTGGCGTAAATATTCATTAAAGGGTTAATTTAAGGGTTATGTAAATAGCTAGTCATACATTGGGTTGGTGATACATTTGTAAGCATGTCTTGATATAATTGTTTTTGTAATTCTAAAAATGGACTGAAATCCTACACACTGCACCTTTTAGGGACTCTGTCTCAATGGGAACAGTATCTTTCCAACTTTCCTTATTGGTAAGCATTTCATGTTTTATACTATTGTTCTGTCTGCTATTGTTCAACATGATGATTTATTATATGAGATATTGTAGGAATAAAGTGTGATAGAACAGGAACAATATGGCCTCATAGAGCTGCCCGTACATTCCCCTTTACATCCCATCATTATGGCGCAGCTTTGAATAAAAGTCAACACTGTTTTCTGTGAGTTCAGGTCACGTTGCTCCCACAACATGATTTCTTTGAGAGCTCTCCCTCTATTTGCTGAGCTGTTTGTTGTCATGCTCCACCGTTATCGCCAAAGCCGCGTCAGGGTGATGACGCCGGGGATGCTGCTGACTAAGCGGGAATTCATTAATCAGCACGCTCCTCCATATGTATTTCCCCTCTGCTTGTCATTTTGCACTTAGTCGGCACCTACAGGTGATGAAACAGCAGGTGGATTAGCAGACATCCACACTGCGCATGCAAAGTCATTTTCAGACATGCCCCCCCCCCCCAAAACATTTTTAAAAAGGCCCCCCCCCCCCCCCCCCGCGCAGGAGACGCTGTTGCCATTCACACCATGTATATCATGGGACAGAGGTGTTACACTCATTTTCACCGAGGGGCCACGTCAGCATTATGGTTGCGCTCACAGGGCCAGATGTAATTGTAGGACTAAGCGCAATCACTCGGTAACATATCGTAGAAAATAATTGGATCCGTATTGGACTCTTTTTATAATTCAAGTTGAAATGTGCATGAAGGTCTGACGCTGAAAGATCTACGTCTCCGCCAGCGTCTCCCACCTCTCCAGAGATCCTCACGCCGTGTGCGTTGGATGTTGTACAGCCTCGGCATTGTGAATGTGCCCTCTCGCTCCCGTCCTCTGACGGACCTCCTGCTGCCTTCACACATGCGCCGCCTGTGCAAAGGATACAAGGGGGAACAGCAAGAGAAAGTCAGCTTTAGTCAAACTTTAGAGGCTCTGACCTGGACATTTGCTTTCACACATGCGCCGCCTCCAGAGATAATACAGAGGATCTCCCCGGGTGGTGCGCGTCTGAAAGTAGCTCGCCACGCCAAAGTTTGGAAACGTTGCCCTAGCCACGGTTAAAATATGAAATAGGAGCTTTTGGCTCCGACGCAGGCGCCTGAGCGATGGTGACTCGGAAATCATGAGGTCACGGAGCTCTGTGCAAAAATCCCCGAAGGCTCCGCGCCCAATCTTTCGAGAGAGAGAGAGAGAGAGAGATGGAAACAAAAGGGGCTACGGGGAAGGAAGTGAAGCCGGAACAAAGACGGTGGCTGGTGTGGGCAGATTTATGAAGGGTGATAAAAAGCTCTAAAGATGCTAGATCCCCTTCACTCACGCTGTATATACCTTCTTCCTTCGCTCCGTCAGGTGCGGCAGATCACAGAGCCAAGCGCAAAAACAACTCGGACATCAGAATAAGGGTTTTCTTTTAGCACGATGCCAATTGCACAAAATACTCTTCTGCATAAACAGCAGAGCGAGAGAGAGAGAGAGAGAGAGAGGGAGAGGTGCTGAGCAGTGAAGGAGCTCACGTCCTTCACACTGAGCAATAACTTAACGCAGGACAGTCGGCAGCAGGCGCACTCTATTTTATGATGTGCTATAGAAGCGGCGTCAAGGTTTGTAAAACTGAATGGCTCAATAAGACGGGCAGAAATGCCAACTCTGTGGCAGGTCACAGTCCATATTGTCAGGACGTACGAGAGCTGGAGTTGAAGGGTCCTTCCTCCCTCACTCTCTCTCTCTCTCTCTCTCTCTCTCTCTCTCTCTCTGCATAAGACGCTGAAAGGATCACTTCAGCAGCACCTGCACTACAAATGTGACATTAAGTTGAACCCGTTCCCTTCCACACTGTGCTGTGCATGAATTTGCATGCCGTATTTGATTATTTGGAGATGTGATCTTCAAGTGGCACAGGATTACCTGGCGGTGTGTGAGATTTCGGTGGCTTCTCTCACTTCTAACAGCATTATAAAAACAATTACGTAGTGACACGTTTCAGGTTGTGCGTCGCTATACTCTCATTGCTATCTCTGCACACAAATGCTAACACTACACCGAGGCTGTCAAAAATAATGAACACCATTAAATTAAACTGTGGCATATCTTAATCACAACTGCAAACACTGCGAGAGGTGGGCTCTATTAGCTGGAATGCCAATTAGTAGCTTTTGTCAGCGAGGCCTTGTAATCAGCGCTGTGATGGCGTTTGAAAGTAACATGAAACAGTGGCCGTTGGAGGCCCAGGAAGAGGCTCAGTCATTTGTACGATCAGTGAATACACTCTGTGAAAAGATTCCATATCTTCATGGAAAGAGACTCCAGAATGGTTACATCTGCTAACAGACAAAATGCTCTGCTGAAGGGCAACAGCTGCCATAGGGAGCAATATGGCGCCTATGCAATCATCGGGAATGACGCTGCCAAATGCACTGCATTCCACATGTCCCACCTTTGTGGTACTTAGAATGTAATACTGCAATGCTCTTAAAACCTCCTCTGACATGTTCTATCATTTTCTGCACTGTCTTTAACTATATCTTCATATGATATGTGAAACTCTATTCTATTCTATATGAATTATGACTGTTTATGCATAAATGCATCTATTTATCTATCTATCTATCTGTCTATCTATCTGTCTATCTATCTATCTCTGTTAATCTGTCTAGCTGCTAAAACTACCGCGATGAGAGTCTTCCTCTGATTGGTCAGTTTAAACGGAGGGGGTCAAGTGTTCTGGTCTCTGATTGGATGAACTCCCAGGACACTCAACAGAGGCGGGTTCAGGTGGACGGTGGAGCGTTTCCCTGTCGCAGGTGGGTGGAGGAGTGTTTCCCTGATGAAAACCTGCCGTGACTCGGGAGTCGTGGTTGCTGTGACGAAAATGAGTGGTTCTCGTGGGATGAAGCGACTGTGAGTTGGAGTCTACACGGTAACAGCGCCGGTCTTGGATGGGCACGACGGAGTTGCTCGGCTAAGCTAGTAGCCGCGGTGCTAATGCTAATGCTAATGGTGCTGAGACGATGTATGGCGGATTCTGGACTGTTTTACATATTCACTCAAAGAGACGAGCATGCCAGAAGAAGAAGAATGGAGCTGTGGTCAAGTGAGTAACCCACTTCATTCAGGTGATTATACAGAGTATGAATGACTTTAATGGGGAATGTCTGTCTTCTATTTTGGTAAATACATAGTTAGTAGTAATGTCTGAAAACTGACTAAACGAATCCATCTCAGTTATCTTCAGTGATTTACCGGAAGTGTGTTTTTGCTCTTCTTAGATGCTGCTGCCTGTTGCTATGCTCATAGTATGTTATTGTTTGGGTTTGTACCTGATGTTTTTGTTCAGCATTGTTCAGACGCATACAATGGTGGTTTGTGGAGATGCAGGTGTGGTTGGAGGTGTTTAGAGAAGCTTCAAACTACTACATGAGATATTGTGCAGCTGTGTGCAAGTTCATATATGTGTTACTGCACTGCTAACTCAGCTTTGGACTCATCACATTCATAACACATGTTTATTTTACAGCTGCAAATACAAAGCCTTGTATTCATACATCTATAAATGGGCTGAGCAGATTGAAATGATTCAAATATCAAAAATTTAAATGGTTTGACTGCAGGCTGAATACTGTGATGCCTCTTAGAATGATCCTTGAAAATGAAAGTTTCCTAGTCGGTTATTAGGGATCTGAATTTAGTTTATTTTTTTTAATTTTTTTTAATCATGGTTTACAGTCAAGATTGAAATACACTGTTTCATGGATGAATATCTGTGTGACACATCAGTTATTACTCCCACAACAAGACATGTCCATTTCTGTTGCCAGAATGACAAATATGAATTAATTACACTGATGCTCTATGAGCGTATATAGTCTCTTTATGTATGAATTGTGATTTCCATGACTCCAAATGAGACTTTTATATTTACGGGGTCCTCTCTATGGACACTCATTTTTCACCAGTATTTTTGCAGGGTCCCTGAAGGGACAACCTTAACATCCCCATGTACTTAAATAATAGCTGATGACTCGCATATATTTTCCTACTTGTTAATCCCTTGAGGTGAGTTATTCAGGTGCAATGGGCGACTGCTGCAACTTCAACACCAGCTGTGTCTAAATAGTATTCACTGTACCCTTATTAATCTTGACAGAAGATCAAACAAATTGTTTGATTTTTAATTACTGGAAATATTTACATTAACATTTGAGTGTTTTACGATTTGTATCGGAGAATGAGAGACCTTGATGTCTCCTGCGCACTTCTGATTCTTATTGTTGGGACTTTATAAGTAGTGTTAATTCCATTTGCCAGGAGGTTATAATTTTATATTCTTGTTGGAAGAATGCAATGTGGGTTTAATGACACTGATGGCTTTTTTACACATTTTCACTTTTTCTTCTCAGGGAGTAATTTGTAATGATTTGAATCCATGTTAGGCGTTTGAGTTATCTTAACATGACAAGATGTTCAAACGCAGGAACCACCAGGGAATTGGTGTTTCCGTGGCGCTCATCATGCAAAACCTACACTCCAACCTTTCAAAGCCTTGTTGTACAACTACTACATTATCATACATGAATGAATTAGAAGCCAGATGTAACCAGAACATTGTATTGCATGTTAAGAGGTAGAATAGGGTTAGATTTCGTGTCCATCTGCAGCTGTAGCACCACTCAACCTTCGACACACAAGGTGATGTCAGATGATGATATTTTCTCCCGCCTCCAGGTAGCATATGCCATAAAAGGTACATTCTGAAATTTCACAAATACAAGGACGATTGTAAACGCTCAGGTACATTGAGGGAGCATATCTCTAGGTTCTCCTCTAACCAGAGGGCTGTTGGTTGGATCCCAGCTGGGGATCTGCTCCCTACCCTGTATTTAAGTGTACGAGGGCAGGATACAGAACTGACGTTAGTGTCGAGTCGGCAGTGTGTTCATGAGAAATGTATGATATAGAAAGTGCAGCACATCTATGTAAATGTGCCATTAAAAAGGGTGAATAGCAAAATGTGAACTGTCAGGCTCTTTGAGTGCCAGGTCTGAAAGAGTGCCTTGTCAATACAGAGCCCTCTATATCTATGATCATGTGCAATTGGTATGGCTGTTACGGAGGTATGTACTCATTCTAATTTTCATCTACGTTTACAATAAACTCCAGAATGTGTTGAAATCAAAAGGCAAGCAGAAACAGAGATATTTTCCACCTGTTTTCCACCTGTCTCCTGTCCGGGTCTTACAAAGCCGAACCGTCTCAGAGAAGCTGAAATAATGTCTGAGTGTCTTTAGTCCATGAGATCATCTGAGTTTGACAGAAATCTATAGGCTTCATCTTTTAAGCTTAGCCAGTGTTTCTGAAAAATAGAGATGGAATACAGAGGACAAGAGGGACTGATACTGACTCATATCTGTGTTCTCCATCCTCCCTGAATTTCACTCTGTAGTCTGGTGTCAGGGTGTTATTCATTTCACTGACATTTTAGATTTATACCCAGTCCGATATTATTGCAATAGTAACTTTGCTGAACTTTCTTCGTTTTCTGTTTCGTCCACATTTCCTTTCCATGCATAAAATCATGATTTTTGGTCCTGGCCATAAAAAGCTCTACATTAAAACAGCTTGTTTATATTCATTACTGATTTCCATGCAAATAGATTCAAAGTCAAATCCAAACAGGTAGAAATCAGATGTTGGAAAAGTTGAAAATACACAATATTTACTTACAACAGCAACTAAACATTGTCTCTTAACAGCTGTTAAAGAAATAGGGTGGCTTGATGTTGACCTACATAAAGTAGCCCGCTTCCAAGGAGCTCAAACTTGACAAAGAAACTAAACAAAAAACATGCATTGCAACAATAAACCAAGAGGAAAACATTTCAAGGCGACATAAATTACGTTGTACTTTCGGCGCATGATGTGTGCGACAACAGGTCATTTCACAAGCAGTAAAATAAAAATAGTCTGGGTGTGTGAGGTACAAAGAGAGAGGGTTCAGGCTGTCATTGTGACAAACCACTCTGCAGAATAATAGCGGTAACATCACAGGAGTGTGTGCGTGTGTATGTGTTTATATGTCTGTGTATTATTTAACACTTTTGATTTGTGAAAACTTAAAAGTGTGACACTTGTGGAAAAGAAAGAAGTAGCTGTGGTAATCAAACTTGATGCATCTTAAATGAGGACAGAGCATTCTATATAATTCATAACAATAACTTATCACAGTGTGAGTGACAGTTAGGACCCTCCCCTGTGTCTGTGGTCTACACAGAAGACTATTTTTCCTTTTTTATTCATTTTTTGATCTAAAAACAACCCCCCCCCCCCCAATTGTTATAATGCACAGAATGTACAGTTTAAAGTGACTATGGGGCCTTGGGTTTGTTTATTACTGGGCTGCAAAAAAACCCATCAGGCCCAAGAAGGACTACCTTATGTTTTGTTATTTATTTATTTTCCTAGAAACTATTTTTCATTTATTGTTGAAATTAGAAATATTTCCATGAATGATTTTCATGTTCACTGGGTTTCAGTCACCTTTAGTCTATCAGGTGTGTTCAGTAAAATCTCACAGACAAGAAAACCTGAACACACCGTCAGTGTTGTGTAGTTAGACTGATATTTTCAATTTGCAAGTGACCCAAGGATCAGGAAGGAGTGGATATGTGATCTCTTTTGTTCCGAGCCATCATCTCTCACATCAGTACAAGAGATCAATTTTCTTGAGCTAAAAAAAACAAACAGTGGAGGAATGAAGACTTCATTCACATTCCATTCTGCCCCATCCTCCCAAGTTAAAGTTAAAGGTAATTCCATGAACACACCACAGTGGCACTGAGGACATTGTTGCCATTATCATCCACACACTTGCGTGTGGCTTGATTTGCAGCTCAAACTGCCACCAAAAGACTCCGATTCCTTTGTTGTCATTGTTTGTAATACAATGAAATTCAAGCACAAAGTAAAAACGGGTCTGTCATTCACACACATCCACACACCACATGACAACACTTTGTCTCCAGATAACAGAACACTGAACATGATTTGAGTTTGGAGATTAGCGTGATTTCTACAGAAGGCGAGGCTTTTACTGTGTGTGTCATATATCTCAAGATGACCATCATGTGATTGCCTGAGCGTTTGTCCGCCTCAGACAGTTTGTCTGGTCCGTGTTGTAGCCAAACGTTTGGAGGACCTCGGTTTACTGCATAGAAAGACAGTTTTGTAAAAAGCGTGATCACTATGTTGTGAAGGTGGACAACTTCCGGCCATGAGATTAATAGAAAAACCTTCACACCATGGAGTGACTCACAACTCACTCTAGAGGTAAGAAATGGTATTACAAGGTGGATAGAGTAATACATCGATGTCTTTTGACAAGGTAGCTTTTGAATTTCTTAAGGTAAAAACTTATATTGTCTCTTTCGATTACATTGTACCAAATGCTGTTTTCAATGAACAGCTGTTACATGTCTAATTGCCTGGTCTGAGTAAATGCTGTTTTGTTAGATTTAATTGTTTGGTAGCCGAAGACTGTTTAGATAGACACAACATTTAATGTGAACATATGTTGCAGGGGCTTGTAAAATCCTAAAAGTGCTTTTATATTGTGTACCGTCATGCACTAAAAATACATTTATTTGTGGGACATATTACCCACACCTAACTTGGAGTATAAAAAATACAGTGTGCCCTAGGGCCATATTTCAGAGTCGTGTTGATTTATACTTTTGATAAAAACTGATTTGAATCTGCTCTGTGAGACAGGCAAGTGACAGATGTCTGAAAAACTTCTCAAATGATATCTCTGTGGATTTACCCATTATTTTCTTGTGTGTAGGCGGTCACCAGCGCAGCAACAAAACACAAATACTCATGATGGGTAGTGATGGATTGAGTTGATAGTGAATGCACCAGAGACCATCTTGTATAACGGAACAATACAGTCAGTCCTGATCTGTAGATGGTGGCTTTTCCCTGAAGGGGACGCAACAGATTTCTTGTTGGCAACATTGCATGCATGTATGTAAAGCTTTCATATTTCTCAGTCATTCTGTTCTACACTGTGTATTTCTTTCCCCCTGTGGACAGATCTGAACCAATCTGCTCTAAGTCACAGAGCAGATCTGTACTCACTGTAGACCACAATGAATCTTTATGAGGGATTTTCCTTTGGGATTTTTCTTTTTCTGACACAAGCAGGATAGAGTGGCTGCAGAGACCACCGACTCCCACTGGGAGTCTCCATGTCCGGTGGGATATTTCACGCCTGTACCCTATCCTGGTTTATCTATGCAGGTTTTCATCCCTGTCAGTCTGCTGTTTTACCTCACAGGCTGGGGAGATGACTGATGGGTTAGTTGCCCAGCATAAGAGAAGAATGGAGGGGTTTGAAAAAATAATCTTGTTTTACATTTTTTGTGAAACTGGCCATATACAGTTTTTAACCTTTAATATGTTCAGAACTGCACTAATGTATTATTAGAGTCTTTTCAAATGACAAGTTCAAGGACGTTTACTCTTCAGTTCTGCAATCACTGTTTCTGATCTACAGTTTGAAATATGAATATTTTCTAAAAGGCTGAATCATTTCAGCTGACCTCTATTGTGACTCTATTTTTTTTCAGCAAAGATGAACTTGTAGACCTTCATATGGAGGCTTATCAGTTGTGGAACAGATCCCCGGTGCAGTTACAAATGCATAATTATTCCAAGTTTTTAAATGGACTACTTTATCCGCAGCGGGGAGGTTTTGCTTTTATGCTTTGAAAAAGATTCCAGAAATTCTATCAAGCGTCCTCATTAATTCATTGCAATACAAGTGTATTCTAATTCAGATTCATTGCAACACATTTGCATTTGGACATTGTTGCTGCTTAATGGATGCAGGAGAGTGTCTGTTAACAGACGATTGGAGAAGAGGAATCTCAGAAGTGAATTTAAACTGAGGGAGAGCATTGGTTGTAGCTTCCTCTCTTTGAACCATTCTCAACTCTGCACACAAGAACTCACACACACACATAGAGATAGAAATAAATCTTGATACAAATACATTTCCATCCCACACACACACACACACACACACACACACACACACACACACACACACACACACACACACACACACACACACACACACACACACACACACACACACTCAACGTAAACCTAGACCCACAACATACATAAGAGCACATAATGCTTTTCCAACTTGCTCTTAGTCTCTCTGCAGTCTCTCTCTGTATCTTACACAAGTCAGATACACAAGCACCAACACACACATGCATGTGTGCAAATACACATTCTCCTCCATTACCTCTTTTTACTTCCCTCCTGTCGGGTCTAGAAGAAAGGCTTAAGAGCAGAGAGGTCTTGACAGAACAGTGAGCACACTGCACGTGGATGCAGCCACACACACACACACACACACACACAGACTCACATGCACCTACACACATTTAGTCAATGCATTATTTCATAGTGATCTCTTTTCTCTGCGGTTCTCTCATGAAGGCTTTCTTCCTAACCTGCTCTTCCGCTGCCTATAAAGACGTCTCCCATTCTGTGTTTTCATCCCTTCTCTGACATTTTGAGAGAGCTTTCTCACATTTCTTTCACATTTTTATTCTGAGGCTTGCATATACAGCATATAATAGCTCTTGTGTTCCTTTTGAAAAACATCCTAAATAAAAGGAATCCCTTTAGACACAAAATAGGTTATTCTCTTTGTTAATGCATTGCAGTTCAGCCAGCTTTGCTGCAATGTGAAACAAAAAAGGGCATCCGTAGTGCTGAGCAAACCTGTCAGCATTATTATACAGAAAAACACAACCTATGCTATTTTTTTTTATACATGTCTGCAGTTATATTGCATTTAAGTTGAAAATAAGTGTAGTTTTACAAAGAAACAAACTGAATTAGTTAACAATGTATCATTTAAAATTAAACATATGGAAAACCTTAAAGGTATAGTGTGTAAGGTTTGGTGACATCTAGAGGTGAAGTTGCATGTTGTATCCATCACCTCACCCTCACCCTTCTGATCATGCAGGAGAACCTATGGTAGACTCCAGTTGTCATTAAAACTCAATAGATGTTTAGTAGGTCCACTCTGGGCTACTGTGAAAACATGGCGGCCTCCGTAAAGAAGACCTGCTCCTTATGTACATGTACATTAATGGGCTCTTTTAAAGGTAATGGGAAAGACTAATACATTTATGAAAAGGCCAGTATGGCATTTTTTTGTGATTTTTTCCCCTACCAATAGAAGTAACAAAAATGACCAAAATCTTACACACTGCACCTTTACTGCAGAATTGAATCTTGCATCATAGATGCAATAGTGCATTTTAGTTTTTTATTCATTGAAACATCCTCTCATCAGTTTGCAGCCAACATTTGCTTTTCAGATGTTATGTTACTGTTAGAGAAAGTTGCTAGAACTATTGTTGCGTCAGTAACATCCTTTTGATTTTGAAAATCAAAGGATGGTGTTTGTTTTTTCTAACATCTATTTTATCCAAGCATTTGCCAGCATAGTTTTAAGAAAGCCACTTAAGTTCGAGGTATTTATATCTGAATTTGACCAAATAGTAGTTCTTTAAATCTCAGCACAATGTGTCTGTATCAGACGGCGCGTTTACCAACGCAATAGAGGAGAATAACAACTAAGATAGAAAAGTAAACAATACCCTTGGAAGTGTCAAGAAAAGTGTCTTAATGGTCAAAGTAAAATAATAGCTGTAATTCAAAGGGATGATTAGAGTATATTAGGAAAAAAAACAGCAGGAACAAACAAGAATTGCTATTGAAATAGCATTCCCTCAAAGTGTGTTGTAAATATAAATGAGGGTGGACAGGAATGACATTTTCACATTTTTCACAAGTGGTTGGCATTTGGGAAATATTTCAGTGGACTATCTATTTTTATTTGTAACAGTTACACTACCCAAATAAATGTATCATTGTCTTGATTTGTATTTGTATTTGACAGTATTTGTGTACCTGCTCTCACTGCCAGAAAGAGCACAGGCACTAGAGGTTTCATTTAGCCACTGAGGTGTTTTTTTATCATTGACATTCATATAAGTAACAAGAATTGAATTATTTCTGGGTCCTCATAAAGAATTGTTGCCACTTGGCTGCCATCTTGGCAGTGACCCCAGGTTGTTATTTCGCTCAATCAAAAACTGGGCTCCTCTCTGAATGAGCAGGGAGAGTGCCACAACTGAATATTCACAAGTTAGTGGGGGAAGCTGCATAAATGGAATCGCTAGTCAAATACAATGAAAACAACTTAATGAGTTTGTTTCGAAAGTAGAAACCCTTATTTCCCCATAGGTCGCAGTTGAACGGTGCATGTGGAATGCTGAGCTTGTGTTAGTTTAATTCCTCGCTCTTTGTAAGTCGACAATTGGCTTATTGGGTAGAGGGATGGGACACGTGTCACAGAATTGCCGTCTTTGGTATTACGGACTTTTCTTGTCAGGATTTGTCTCTGTCTTATCACTTTTCTGGTTATGTCTTAATGAAATCTCTCCCAAACCAGGTTAAGGATATTAACATGAAGGGATTGTGAAAATATATTCCTCTTAGTGTCTGGCTCAACCGTCCCTCTTCATCACATACACACGATACACTATGTCTCTCACACTTGCCATTGATGGTTCAATTCAAACCCAGGCAGCCTTTAGTCTTAAACTCTCAATTCCTGTGTTGAATAGCTCTCTTAGCAGTGGCCCTGGAATGTCATCAGCTCTGGAAATGCTGACAGACTGAAAAAGCCGCTGAGTCATTCTTAATGAAGATCAGGAAGCTTTTCCTCCTCTCCTCCTTTCCCTCCATCATCAGAATAACAAGCATGCTGGCACAGACAGAATAGGCTTACCCCACTGGAAATTCACTGCTACAGCGCTAGCTGTCAAAAAGTTACAGACCTTTGGCAAATAAAAGACAGGCCCGGAACAAATGTTTCTTTCCACACTTCACCTTTATTTGCCATAACGGCTGTTTCCTAGTATGGATGTCAGTTCTTGACTCACATTGTTTAAAATCTGGCAAGAACATTGCTGATTCACAACATTGTGGTCATCTGTACAGTGACCACTTAGGTAGTAAAGGGGTGAAATAGCAAAGCGTCTTTTGAAGAGTTACTAGGCTTGAAATCTCTTAGCGTTCTCTGCGTCAGAATTCACAATTTTCTACAGTCACTTGAGGAAACTGTGTACAAATATGATGTTTTGCTGTCTTAACAAATGCAATTCCAGTCATGAGTCAAGAGTTATACTTTGGAATACTTTATGATAATTTTATAAACCTAGCACGATGCAGAAGCTATGGAGCAGAAAACAATGTTGGGCTAGCGGGATATGTAAATCTGGGGCAATATTCGGAGAGACGATTTGGTGTGTAGAATGTAGTTTGTGATGAAAATCAATAGTTAATCCATTTAGCCTTGACTTGCCTGACAAGCCTTTTTTAAACTCTTCTAATCCACCCAAAATACACTCACTTATCTCACTTATTTTTGTAGAAATATACTGTTCATTCCACAATAATAACTTTTTTGCAACTCTGAAATGAGCTCTTTGGAGGTGGTTGCCATGTCATAATATGTCATTGTTAACAGCTTATGTGGAAATCCAGGTGGCTGGCTAGTTATACCAGTACACATTGGCCCAGATGGGGTTATCATCGCTGTGGTCTATGGGACAGTGTTTATCCTGCTTCAGGTATGAGTGCTGCAGTGCTATGTTAGCACTTTTAAGAAGTCCTAAGCTCCATCAACTTGTTGGGTGTGACCGATCGCTCTATGTACTTTAAATGATTTGTGCGCTGTGAATATGTCCGCTCTGGCAAAGACTACAAGCCCTGCTGCTGGTCATCATAGAGTTCAGCTCTTTCATACTGATATCCACTGTGATATATGAGCGTGAGAGAGCTTTGTGTGTCGGGGTAGCTGTAACCTTATTTAGCACCTTGAGTTGTAGAACGTACGCTGTAGCAATAAATACTATTTGAATCTTTGTAATGACCACGTTTGCCGCATTAATTTACCATACAAATGAGGTCTGATCTTAATCTAAGTCACATGGTTGGATATATAAAACAGTTACCATCAGGTGTTCTTTTATATGAACAAAGCATCTTCCCTCTTTGTTTAAATCTGGTATAATGGTTCTTGTATTGGGAGGAATTTTGCCTACCGCAGTGCTTCAGCAGAGTCATTCTATAGCATCTCCAGGGGCTTAAGGTCTGAACTCTCACTGGGTCACGGTGTAAGGTGGATTTTCATTGTCTGAACTCTTCCTGTAGTAGAATGACTCCAGCTTTTAGGGTCATTATCAAACTGCAACATTCAACTCCTACTGAGCTTCGAGTGGGAGACTCTGACATCCTGCAGTTTCCTCGGTTGTACTCTGGAACTCATTTTCCACTTACTGATGGAGAACTGCCCAAGCCCAGAGGCAGCAAATCCCCAATCCTCAACCTCAGCTCCACTTAAGTGTGAGGATGATGTTTTCCTTCCTCAAAGTAAGGCTGTCTCACCATCGGCTGAACTGTAGTTTTACCATTCAATGGAACTTTTTTCCACTAGTCTCATGTGATGTTGGACTGGTCAGGTTTTTTTGTATTGTACTTGGTAATGAGCAACTTCCTCCTGTTGTCTATTGTCTTGATTTGCATGACACTGACCCAAAGACATCTTTGATCTTAGTCTTTTATTTTAAGGCTTTGAAAAAAGAAATAATCAAACCCATCTTTAGTATTCATTTCTTTTTTTCCTGTCTTTCCCCTTTGCTTCCCACAATCTGTTGTAGTTTAAAATAATGAAAGAACTCTCTCACTCAATGTCCGCTCTGAGGTAGTAATGCTTTTTACTATTTCAGTAACCTCATTCGTCTTGCATAAAACAGAAAAATAAAAACATCTGGGCATGGTCTGAATGAAGTGTTGCATATTTTTGACGGAGTATCAAAGATATTTTAGATTACAATTTACGCGTCCAACTTTTGATATACTAAACTTATGGCACACTTTGCGTTATAGTTTAGTATTTAAAATATCTTCCAGAAGGGTGGGGATTTCTAGAATTTAATTTGGCAGACACCTTTATCCAAAGCAAATACTGTTGAGAATGATTGCAGAGGCTGGGGATTGAACCCCAAGACCTTTAAGTATTCAAGGCACAATCTCTACCACTGATCTATACCCATCCCATGGATGACATGTTAAGATGGGGTGGTATTACAGATGTATATATCTGTAAATGTGAAAATTAGATATATAAAGTATTTGTCCTATGCCCCAACTGTGGTTAACAGTTAATGTGTGATTTGAGACAGTGCAACAAATGAATGAATGAATGAACTGGTGTCATAATCCCCTTGAGATCCTTGCTCACAGTCACCAAATGCTTCATCTGAATAGCAGCATATTCATCAGAATATCCAATCAAAGCTTTAGCTTGAACTTCAAATCATGTTTAAATGATTTGACTCCAGACTTGGAACTCAACACTTACTTTTCCCCCAGGGCTTAAGGTGGACAATTGAAGAGCACATAAAGAATTTAAGGGCCGCCATGAAAAGTGATCACATAATGTTTTTACGCAATGAAGGAATAGTAGGGGACATTTACAAGCAATATTATTTAATCTATTTGAGCACAAAAAGTGCACTAGGATTCTAAGTATGTCCATTTCAAACTGTATTCATAAGTAATATCCCAATCATTTTTTCCTGGCTGTAATCTCTGCCATATTCATATTGGGAGTTTGCAGTATTAAATTTAACAAGTGTGAATCTCTGATATGGATATTCATTCATTCGGAAGGGTGCTGCTCATAAGTATGCTAAAGGCAACACCGGGCATTCAGCTTATTAATTAAACATTGGTGTTGGATTGTTCATCTGTGTTGGTTGCTACACAGAGCCCAGGTATCTGTATCACGAGGGCTACCATCCTAATACATTTGGCAGTTGAATCATGTTTGGCTGTTCAACACGAGCAGTCAGCAATTTGTTCAGTATTTTCATATAGACCATCAAGGGTGGTTTATTAAACTGCCAGACTTTTGAAGAGGTTACCGTGGGGCATTCAGGGTGACAACACTCCTGATTAACAGAAAGCAAGCCAGGTCATCCCTCCAAGCCATAGACTCCAGCCGTTGAACATGAGCCCAATTAAGCAGTCAAATGAATAATTTTCAAAAACACCATTTATTTTAATATTGGGAGGTTCTTTTCACATGGATTTTAATTTGGCAATTTGATGCTTCAAAGGAGCAATAAGAAACTTGCCAGGTCCCAAATGGTTGTTTAACGACATGATGGCAGTAAAGTCTGTGTTCCACCGCTTGCATTCACAGCTGTGCTTGGACTTGCTGCGCATATACAAGCATCAATGAAATTAAGATGATTGCACTAATAAACTGCATCTTCATTTAGCAGGAGAGCAACATGCTCTTATTTATCCAGAGCAACATACATCTGAGGGGGGTGGAGAGGCTGGAAATCAATTCCATGATCTCATGCTCGCAAAGCACATGGTAGTATAGTGAAAATTGATTTTAGATTGATTTTAATCTGAATAAAACGCACTTAAAAAGTAGGGTAAAATGACTTGATTGACAGCTTAGACTGACTTCATGGTCAAGTGCTCTTTTTGATGAGTTCTCCCATCCACAACACCATCTCCTGCTCACTGCCATGCTGACTCCGGCTCTAAACGTGGAGGATTCCACAAAATCGAGGTGTGATTGCAGTCAGGGTATGGATTTGGCTTCATTTATGGATTGTTGAAATGCATGAGAATGCATCTTGCTGGGCCAGAATGGGCCGCAATTCTTTTTGTTAACACGTAATATCTAACAAAAACCCAACAAAACATTTTGTGCCTCTTTCCCTCTCTGTAAACAGGTCCACAGCTGCATGTACCAGTTGGGGACGGGACTTAAGGTAGTGGAAAGATTTTACCCCAGTGGGCAGTGTGAAAGTGATGCGTGCTCGCTCTTTGAACACTTGAAGCCGCCAGCCGTAGCTGCACAGTGACAATGTACAACGAGAAAACGCTGGGCTTGCATATCAGTCGGCGCTGCAGTCCCCGACTGATGATTCAGATCTTCAACTCTCAAGGGCCTCGTGCTCTTGGACGTTTGGAGTTTGGAGGAGATGAAGGTGTGTAATGTGACGCTGGCATTAACACACAATAGCTGTACAGCATGTAGGGCAACGACAAAGGGAAAGGAGATGCAGAGGATTCGTGTTAGCGGCCGGTGATCCTGTCCGATAAGCAGAAATAGAAAGGAGTCTGAGGTTGATGGGAACACACTAAGTGCTGTAATGAATGTGCTGTAATCTCGGCAGTGTTGATCTCATTATTTTTTTATTTCTCCACACACCTGCCTAGACACGCCGTTCCACAATGTTTCCCCTCTTCATTAGTAAGGAGCTACTGCTGTGCACTAATGCATGTACCCGGCTGATGTTCATGTCCTGGGTGCTGATGTGTGTTTGCATGCACAGCTCAGTGTCTATGCACAATGTGTGTGTGTGTGTGTGTGTGTACACGCCGGGCATATTTTTCCCTTTTGATTAAACTCCTGCGGCGAAGCGATACCTCCTGTGTTTCTGCAAACTCCTCCTGTTTTTGACCTTTCTGTTGAACGTGTGAGCACGCACACACATCACATGCACACGTGTCTGCGCGGGCAGGTGATGGATGGTGTTATTACCTGAAGCTTTTAAGGGGCAGAAAGGTGCTTAAGAGAACAAACACATCTGACTGTTTGTGCTTTATCATCAAGAATTAACAGTCAGAAGAGCATGCACACACACGGACGCACATGGATAGTCCACGCATACAGTGTTGTTACATTAGCATTTAGCAAAGGGAAGACGGTATGATCTCCACCAATTTTGTTTTCAGCTTTTTCTTCCTGCACACTCTCTCACCTGTGAAAATTATTCATTAATGATTTATTGAGATTCACACAAGCCGTCCATGCTTGGGAAGCTGAATTAGGCTTTGCATTTCTAACAGTATTACATAGAGATAAACACACACTCACACTCACACTCAAACACACACACACACACACACTCATATATATGTACACATTTTCAGACATTCACTGCTGGCGGAACGGATCTACATTAGATCATCTTAGCACTTGGAATGACCTTCCTTTTGTTGCATGATGGAATAAATACAACAGCAACGGGGAAGAAAATAAGTTGCTCCTGCAGGTTGCTCTCGATAAAAGTGATGATTCAAAGTGCGCATCATTTTGCTGATAGTCAACATGTCAGACCAGGACTGGTAATAAAGACATATTACTTTCCACTCCTGTCTCGGTCTTACTTTCCCCTTCTCCATCTCTCCCTCTCTTCTTCCCCCTGTCTCCCCCATCTCCATTTTTGCTGATTGCTTTGCACCATTAATATTTCATGTGTAATGTGGCTCTTTTGGATAGTGTGAGCATGTGTATGTGCCCCTGTGAGGCTGCACACTCTCACACACACACACAAACACACACATGCACGTCTGCGTCTGCATACTGTATTTGTGTGTGTGTGTGTGTGTGTGTGTGTGTGTGTGTGTGTGTGCATGTCTTGTGTTTGTGTGTCAGTGCCGCAGTATCAAATTCTGCTCTCACAGCTGTCGGCTGGTCTCAGTTTGGTTGTGATCTGTCTGTCTACCTCTCAACCTTCAACCTCTCCTTCTGTTTCATTATTTCTTCCTTTCTTCTGACTTCTACATCTGCATGCCCCTGTGCCTCATCCCTCTGTTGCTCTCTCTCTCTCTCCCTGTCTCTCTCTCTCTCTCTCTCTCTCTCTCTCTCTCTCTCTTTATCTCTTATTTTTGCTGCCTCCCTGTTTTTTCTCCCACAGCCTTTTCTGCCTCCCGCGCTCGCTGCCCTCTCTGTCCCTCCCTCTTGCATTTCTCCTCCCCCTTGTTTCTTTTGTTTAACTTTCTATCTTTCCCTGCACTCTTTCACCTCTCTGCCAATCTCTCCTGAAATACTTTGTATTACTTTCTTTTCTTTCCAAATCTTGACTTGTCACTTGGAGACAAAGAGTATGTTATAACAAACGGTGACAGCGAGCGAGATTGGTCTGCGGGACATGTATAACACATAACCTATTTATTTGTATTTCTCTATGGATGTTGACAAAGCAAAACAATGAAGATGAATGTTGTGGAATGGATATGATGCAGAGATTTGAGATGCATTAGATGTCAGTCTTCTGTTAGAGGCCGTGGCGCGACAGCCGTCCCTGTCCAGCTCTTGATGGAGTTCTTTATGGAAATCAGAAGCAGCAGCAGCACCAGTCAAGTGACAGACTCATATTGAACGGGAATGATGTGTAGGATGAGGTGCGACCTCTCCGGTAAATGAGAGGGGACAGAATTCTTTCCGAATAGCTTCGGAGGATTTAAAGCTGGTCATATTCATACGCAAAGGTTCCCTCTGTAATATGCTGCTACAACTCAGAGAGGTTTGAGAGGCTGGAACAGCTGCATATTGCTTGTCATAAAGCATCTTTAAATGTTTCTTTAGTCAGCCCTTCTTGGTGGTGTGTGGGCGTGTGAGTTTAAGTACCTAAGCATTTTTGCGCAGCACCTGAGCAGTTGGAGGGCAAGGACCAAGGTAGTAATTCATCACATTATTTTTTTAATTTCTTTCAAATTTTGTTTTGAAAAATGGACTTAACAATTACATACCCCTTCATTACATGTTATTTTTAAAGTGTCGGTGTAACCATACAGTCTTTTATAGTCTTCCATATATGGGTTGTTTATGGCCTGAATGTTACCGGGCTGGTGCATATTTCAGAGTCCATCTGTGGAGAGTCTTGCAGAGATAATCAGCCTTAGAAGTGTTTAGTCCAGTTTAACCTGCAGGAGTCTCTTAAAGCTGATGTAACATGTTCTGCTGCCACTGAGGAAATAAATTTAATCTCCTGACGTCTTTACAGCAGAAACCAAGCTTGGGGAAAATCTGTCTGCTCGCCAAGAATTACATCTGTAGATGATGATGAGCTTAAAAATACTCAAGTGTGAAAGATGGCAACATTGCGAACTGCTACAGGGACATACACATACTCGCACTATACTTCTGATCAGCCAGGGCTGGCCCTGCCTTAACAATGGGTGGCTTGAGAAACACTTGATCATTCTAATCAATGCCTCTGCATCAAAGCGTTGTCATTGCCTATGCACATACGTAGATCCTGTGCAGTTCTCTGTGCTATGTCTAGAAAATGTAAAGTATGCACCTAGTCAACACAGAAACAAGAGCCTTGATTAGTGACAGTTTGCAGACTCGTGCTCTTCTCCCCGCTATTCTGGAATCAAGTAGAAACACAGGTGCAATAGAGACTTAGAAGTGAAGTATATGTGCTTCTGTGCTGCACTGCTGGCCACAGACTGGAAAAAGCTATTCAACTAGCGCCCTGCGGGCTGAATGCAGCCCAGAACAAACCTCTGAGTGGCCCAGTTCGTGGTACTGCAAAAAAAAAAAAAAGTTATGTTTACTTTTTTATTTTCAAATATTGCCAGGTTCAGATTTTGTTCAGTTAAAGGTCATACAAATGCTTTAATGAATTTTTTGATGCAATGATATTAGGCCTGCTTAGTGTGAATAATTATTTTTCTGGGTATAGATGTTGTATACCTAGCTGGATTTTAGTGCTGATTTTACAGACATTTCAGGAATTAGTGAATAATCTGTGTACATATTTGTTAATATATATGTCTATATACATCTATCTATCTATCTGTCTATCTATCTATCTATCTATCTATCTATCTATCTGTCTATCTGTGTATCTCTCTCTCTATATATATATACATATATATACATACATGAAAAATGAACAATTTGATTAGACATGTTGGTATAGTGCAGTCAATGTATTCCTCATGCATTTGCGCTGGATTAAAAGTTACTGACCATGACCTCTGATGACTGTGAAAACAAATCGATAGCATAGGCCATGACCCCACTCCCACTGAACCTGTCAAGTCTAATCTAATTTGAATGCAGTCTCGCTGATGTATGGCTCAGGTTGACTGAATGACAATTGCAATTACAATTTACCTGCTAACACACACTAATCTGACTGCTGGTTCCAGGGAAAGTAGAAGTAATCCTCAGATGTCTAAAATGAAAATAAACATTCCGTCAGCTAGTTTAAACAGTGAGCTTCCTCTTCGTATCACAGATAATGTGCATAAACCTATAGAATTAAATTGGCTTCTAGGAGAAATCCTGGCACTTTGTTTGCATGAGCGCGCTGCTTCGGCTCTGGGGTGGTAAGAAAATGTCACTGTTCTCGCCATAAAAACACACTCGTATGCCAAGGATGTTGTGTTTTCATTGCCGCTTGTTGTTGTGCTCGCAGGATTCAACAAAAAAACACTCAACCACTTTCATACAAACGTGATGGAAGGGTTGGGTACGGGCCAAGGTGGAACCCATTGAATGTTTGTGTATTCAGTCAAGGGCTTGAATCCAGGATTCTTTCTTTTTTTTGCAAGGTCTTCAACATTTTTCTTACTTTTTTTTTTTTTTTTTTAAATATTTTTGTGAATTTCTCAAGAGATAATAATGGAGGGAATACGATGAAAGATCTGTATCTATATCTTTCAATATCTGCCCCTCGGCTGCCTTGCTGGGGACATTTTAGGTTATACTGTGATCAATGAGCAGCATTTTTAAATAAATGCTCAGCTGAGTCACTGTATTATTAAACACCAGGCAGAGTGGAATCATATCAGTGCAACATTACAGAAGACGTCAATGTTGCCGGTTTCCGTCTTTATTTTCAGTTCTTTCTCATAAGAAAGGTTGTTTTCAGGTGAGTGAAGTCTCTTGTGTGGATGATCTGAGTCACTCTTTGAGTGGTTCACCTGACAGTAGAATTGTCAGTCGTGGTTCTTATCACATTCTGGTTGTTAAATCTTCCTATTCACTCTAGAGTACGATTTACAACTTGTGAATCTCTTTCAGCTCCGCCATGATACGTATGAATAATCCTGCATCTCATTCATTTCTGTCTGGTCCCTGTTCCCTTTCAACTTGTCCTTTGTTTGTGAGCCAAAGATGGAATATGAGAAACAAGGAAAGGGAATGTAAGTACATGTGATGAACTGATTTGTTAGCAAATTCTATCACTGACTGCGGTCCTTTAATATTTTTTTTAAGGCAGCAATGTATAATTATTATAATAATAGTGATGCTTTTGATTCAAGACGCTTTTCAGGACCACTCAAGGTCATCGAAGATTCGAACAATAAAGAAGATAAAAAACTAGCATATCATAAATCATAACAATGATAAAATAACAGAGTAAAGGTGGAGGGCAAACAATAAAGAGAGATTAAAAGCTATTTTGACAGTTAACCATTCTATTAACATTTAAAAAAAAGAATAATTACATTGTAGATGAGATTAATCCGTTAGATTTTTATCATTTTCAGCTGTTTATTTAAAAAACAGTCTACTTTTTGACAGCGCTCTCTCAAAGAACTTGCCAATTTACAGAATAACTTTATATGATATGTCATAAAAAGAATGCAACAATGTGCTGTGATTTTTACACAGAGCAATACTTTGACTTCCAAATCAGTTGTCAACCATTTTAACTATTAATATTTTACAATCCTGCACTTCTCTCTGTGCAAATAATAAAGTTATTAGATATTCAGGACAGATTTTACCAAGTCACCCTCCAACGTGGAATCTTCTTTCAGGATAGGAATATTACAAAGCTACTTGTATGATTCATTTTTGTCACGGTTTATAATAACTGTGATATCATTTGTGATGAATATTGCTTCCCCTTCTCTAGTCAGCTTATACACAACAACAATAACAAACATCCAAGCTGTTGCACATGCAACACAAATATCAAATGTTACAGTCAAAAATAAACTCTTGCCATGATCACTAGACATCTTTAGGGACAGGCTATAGTTAAGGTGGAGTAAAAACGTATTAAAACAAACTGACTCACAGCAAAACAAACTGCAAGTAATGAGAAAATAATGCAAATAAAATAAACAGTAACACAACCAAAGCAAAACAACAACATCCATGTGACCAATTCTCTAGTGATTGATCATCTGGTTTTTGAGATAGCAAGCCTGGGGAAAACCCTGTGTGTGTGTGTGTGTGTGCGCGTGCGTGTGTGTGGAGGTGTGTGGAGGTGTGAGTGTGAATGAGGGAGCTGCAGAGCCTGTGTGTGTTCCAAAAGCCTCCTGCTGATTAGAGACACACTCCACACCTTAATGAACACAATCACCACTGAGACACACACACTTTCCATTTATTACCCCTGTCTCTCATTATGGAATTTTGTGTGTGTGTGTGTGTGTGGCTCAGGTGAATTTGTGCATGCTTATGTATATGGCTGTGTGTATGTACGTATTAACCGTAGTCCACCACGGGCCCAGGCGTGTGATTGGCCGCGGATGAGAGCTTTGGTTGGCACAACAACGTTTCCGCAGAAGGCCATAAAGCAGTGGGCCCGGAGCGCAGGCAGCATCTGCCCCTCACTTGCTGCCAGCACACATACACACGCTCACACATGAACGGATTTACCCTCACGGATTAACATACATGTATAGACACACACTAGATAAAACAAAAATCTCTCATTTAGCCGCCCCCCCCCCCCCCCCCCCCCCCCCCCCCCCCCCCCCCCCAATCTCTCATTTAGCCGCCCCCCCCCCCCCCTGCCACCACCTCACCGTCCCTTAGTGCAAGTCCATCTCCACTCCTGGAACTCATCCTGCATTCTCTCACTGCGCTGACCCCTTGATGTCCCTCCTCTTCCATCTCTGCCACGGCTCTGTCCCTCCCGAGCCGTCTCACCGCCTCATATTCAATCCTCCAGGCCTCCACCCTATTTGTCTTTCCTCTAAGCTGTCCCTTTCTATCACATGCATGGAGGTAAACTGTTTCTGCAGACCCACTTTACCAGCGCTGTGCCTCATTTTCCTCCCCTTCCACCTTTACTGTCCTGCGACAGCACAGCACGCTCATTACAGGTCTGCCCCTGTTCACTCTCATGCACACACACACATACACACACATGGACATTTGTATAACATACACCTACACGCGCACACGTGCACACACACACACACGCACACACACACACACACGCACACACACACACAGAGAAACACCGCTCTGCCACCCACACTTAGGTTGTTGTGGCCAGGAGATTCTGTCATAACTCAAAGACTGACCTTTCATAAGCCACTGCTCCAGACAGATGAATAGCCCTACTGCACCATGTCTATGTGTTGGGCGCGTGTGTGTGTGTGTGTGTGTGTGTGTGTGTGTGTGTGTGTGTGTGTGTGTGTGTGTGTGTGTGTGTGTGTGTGTGTGTGTGTGTGTGTGTGTCAGAGAGGTTGGGTTTGATGGTTGTCACTGAGCAACGGCATGCTATTGTGCACACGTGTGTGTTTTTGTGTGCTTAGGTGGTGAGCGGTAATGCATCATGCAGTTGAGCCTGTGTGTGTGTGGGTGTGTGTGTGTTACTTGGGCACAGAAAGAGTAGAGAAAGAGGTGATAGAACAGGAGTGCAGAAAAAAAGAACTCCGGAGGAAGGAAAACAAGAAAACCTTTACATGCCCTCCGATTGTGTCCGTGCGTATTGTGTTACTGATTCTCACTCAAGCATTAATCTCATAAATACATGATCAGTTTGGAATGAATATTTAAAATGTGCTTATAGCCTTTTGCATTGAATAACTTCAAGCTGTGCAGGCATGTTCTTAAATAAGCGTGTGCGAGCCACTGCCAGTTGACGTGTTGGTAGAGAGCCTCCTGGACATGTTTGCGTGTTATTGATAATCAATACAGCTTCATAGGAGTTTTTGTCGATCATGTTAGTCTACCACGCATGACACTCGTGTGCACAGTCATGTATGAACACCCTTGGGAGTATACAAATGCACGCGCCTAATTCAGATATTCGTCCATGAATATTCATCTTTATGCAAATGTTGTGTGACATCGTCAGACGGTGGTGGATCAGGAGGTGTGTGTGTGTGTGTGTGTGTGTGTGTGCTCCGTCATCACTTTGCACCGCAGAAATATCTGCGGCAGAGTTTTTTTTCCCCCTCGGCCTCTTTTTCCTTGCGAGGATTACGAGCCTAAACGTTTGCACCTGCCTGTTGTTAGAGTAATTCCTTTGTTTTTGCAAGAGCTTAACGCACTTGTGCTTTTTCATCTTGTCACAGGAGAAACAATAAGGGCGACAATTCTCACAGCATTAAACAATACTGCACCTTTTTGGAAAAGAAATCCATCACACAAAGCTCTCCACTTCAGGTCTAACCTCCTCTGTTCCTGTGATATCTACAAAAGCCATGGTAACAACGTTGCCATGACCACGTGAAAACCGCTGGCAACAGACTACATACTGGCAATGTAATGTCAAAAAATTATGCTAAAGGTTTTCTCTCCGAGCACACAGTGTGACTGCTTATTTAAAAATGTCACTTTTTAGACTTTCATGTCACTATGTGCAGAACACACACACGCGCGCATGCCGACACACACTCACACACTCACACACTCACATTAACATATGCACGAACACATAATACATCCTGACAGACCGTCTGCTCATAAGTTAAGATAAATTATAGATCATGTTCCCACTCAGAGCTCATGCCTCTGCCAGACAGAGTTTGGGGCTAAAATGCTGAGACAGCGTTTCTGCGGCTGATCTGTAAGAAGAGGGGAAAAAAGCCCACAGTCGCTCTGATTGACAGATGCAGGAGATCGACAGTTTGACACTTCAATAGCTACCCTGGCACTTCAGTATTTACCCTAGCACTTCAGTATATCGAGATATAGTTGTTGTTTTTTTAAGTGAATTGGCACACATGGAAAACATGCTTGTAAAATTGCTTGTTTACATAGAGACACATGACACGTGTTTTACCCCCCAGAATCATTTAGTCTACATGCATATGAAGGATGCACCGCAAATCCTGATTGACAAGTCATGAAAACCAATGAAAGAATCTGACGTTTGGTTGAACTGCAGCTTATGAATTTGTTTGATTAAAAGCAGTTACTAAAATAGTTGGCATCTAATTTGGTAATTCATGCTGTAAGCATGGTGTACATTTCCTGAAGTGGGGGCAGGAGATTTGACTTAACACTTGACATGCACTGTAAAAGTTCCTTGAAAAAGTGTCTGTCTTTTTATATTCTATCAGTCCATTTTTAAAGATTGACTGACAAAGCAATTATAAAAAAAAGTTGTTAGGTGCAGTGCTAAAATATGACACACATGAGCCGTGTACAAAGTATTACTGCAAACCTACACTATAGAGCCGATGACACCTACATGTAACATGGTTCTGCAAGAGTCTTACATTTATCTCTCCAGGTTGAAAGTATCCAGGCAACAGGCTTTTAGCCACTTGGTGAACCTTTATTTTTTACAGTGTATTTCATCTTATAGTGAAGAGTTCCACAGTTGTGAGTTCAAAACATTGATAAAAAAAGTCTCCAGAGGGCATAAAAGTTTATTTTCGTTGCAATCAACACACTAGGAAAAAATTCCCCACCAATGTCTGACAGAGCTGTAAAGATAGATGAACTTTTACAAGGTTCGAGTGATTCTAGACACCACTGTAAGAAATTAAGCTATTCATAGGAGTTGCATCAATTCATACTCGACACACACACACAGACACACACACCCTCTCGACTGTATAATTTGTGCGTAGGTGTTAGGTTTCGTAGGTTTCATTTTCTGTGCTTGTAAACAAAACTTTGGTCCGTGCTCCAAAAGAGAGACAGGGATCAAGTCGAACTCGGCCGCTCTGCCTCCAACGCGCTTACGGAAAGAACAAAGAGCACACGGTTCAAATTAGAGAGTACAACCTCATAACAACGCCTTACAATGTTGGAGCACAATGTGAATGAGAAGCTGAATTGACTCACACAATATCATGCTCATCATCATGCCGTTGCTTCCTCCTTGGTCTGTCTGTTAAAGTAGAAGAAAAGTGTAGAAAGACATTTTGATTGCAATTGTTTTCCGTTACCGTGGGTAAAATTCAAATATGGTAATTATATCCTATTGGAATATTATGACATGCAAAAAGATTGCCACTGGTAATAAGTCCCTAATAAATAGATTCATCATATATTCTTCTGCTTCTTCATCTTGTTATTTTGTGCATTGGTACTTTTAATTTAACCTCTCTAGTGACGATTAAATCTTCTTTGCCTTAAATGTTTTATTTTAATAAATCAACCCTTGCTCTCCTTTGCTCAGTGAACTTTCTCTTCCATGAAATTATTTTTCTAACAGGTGGGATCGCTCCTCGCACCTCTCGTCCTCCTGCAGTTAAAACTGTTAAAGGGGACCTATTGTGTCCATTTAAGGGGCGCTCTATCTGTTCTTTAGCCTCTATTATGATGATAAAGTATTTATAGTCTCAGAAAGGCTTTTCTTTTTCTAACCGAGCCCTTTTAAAAGTCAGGCATTCCTTATAAGGGTGAAACGTGGGGTTTTGCCTCTCCCCCCACCCTCCTGAAACGTCACTATCTACAGATTGGCTGATCAGTAGACGATCCCCGATTGGCCGAATGTGTAGGCTAGTCCCGCCTTCTAAACAAGTACATTTCACCCTCACAGGCAGCTCTTAGCCGACAGCGTTCACTGCAAAACATAAACAACGCAAGGAGAAGTAACCGAGTTCAAAACGTGAACATAAGAGTACGTCCGTATATGTTCGAGCCGGAATGGCCTTTGAAGCCAACAATCACACTGAAATGATGACAGATAGAGATATTAGGCCGCTTTGTTCAAAGTCCCACTGTGCTATGACATGTTAGCCTGAGCTAGCCATGAGGCTAACGGGTGCAGCGCATTAGGAACAGTGTTGTTTCCTGAACACGGGAAACTGGTTATTGGATCAAAACTACGGTTGGAGCTTGTCCGCTACGTTGCAGGGAGTCAAACGAGCCATCAACCGTACTTTTACATCCTTCCTTTGCGGAGGCATCGATTCGAGAAGTCCGAATCTGTGATTCTGTTTCTGTTTCTTTACCGAAGTCTAAATCTCATTAACCTAGCGAACACGGTTGGAGTGGCGTTCTCAGAGTGGATTCCAGGCTTAAAATATAGTTTGTTTGAAACAAATGTGTCCAGCAGACACCAACATACGTATGTTAGTCAAAAGCAAACAAATAAGCAGCACCGGTAAAAGCGCGTTGTTTACCTCGGAATTGACAACGGTCTTCTTTTGATCACGGAACGAGTCCATGAGCTCTTAAAGAATAATTTCTTCGCCGGTATAATAAGTAAATACAAGTTATTACAATAACTGTGTTCAAAATTGTTACTGTCAAACGAAGCAGAACTATGGTGTAAAAATAAACATTTGCCTGCATCAACACACCTATAAACACACTGAATGCATTGCTTCACATACAAAGAAGCAAATGATGTAGTGTACGGTCAGTGTCTGCTTTAGAGCATTACTTCATTTAAGACAAT
The DNA here is from genome assembly GCA_016785325.1 of Chascanopsetta lugubris. Taxonomy (NCBI): domain Eukaryota; kingdom Metazoa; phylum Chordata; class Actinopteri; order Pleuronectiformes; family Bothidae; genus Chascanopsetta; species Chascanopsetta lugubris. Next base: position 36,596 of record JAFBJT010013128.1, on the reverse strand, counting down.
CGTGTGTCTTTTAAGGGCTCGCAGGTCGCATAAAATGACCTGGGGGGCCGGATTTGTCCTGTGTTTGGCCTTTTTTTTGAATTTGACCATGTGCCAAGTACCGCTAAAGGTAAAAAGGATTCCAACCCAGCGCAGCCTAATAAAATGGCCACTGACTGTGCACTTTATACACTCACCAGCCACTTTATTAGGTACACCTTGCTATTACTGGTAGTCTCCTGCGGTTGTCGCCCATCTACTCCAAGGTTTGACGTGTTGTGCGTTCCGATGCTCCGCTGCCGACTGAAGTTGTAACAACTGGTTGTTTGAGTTTCTGTTGCTTCTCTATCAGCTCGAACCAGGCTGCACATTTTCCTTCAAACTCAGGCATCCACGAGAAACTCTTTTTTTTCCACCATTCTCTGTAAATCCCCACAGACCATGAGAACATTCTGAAATATTCAGACTTGCAGCTCGTCTTCTACTCACAACCATGCCATGTTCGACATTGCTCAAATCACCGTCACTCCTTTATCACCTTCAATTTTCGGCACATTTTCTTAATCATTGCCAGGAGTTCACCTATTTGCGTTAAAGTGCATTTGAAGACCCGTGCTTAATAAAGTGGTCGATGGTTGAGTATAGGTTTCAAGCTGCGTTCCAGGCGCTCAATATAAACACCATATTTAGTCATTGGATTCTCATCCACCATTAAAATGAGGCCCCCACAAACGGCTCTCTCTTCACAGCCCTTCACTGATTCCCATGACGTATAATAATAGTAATATGCTGTAGTACACAATGATAAAGGTACAGTAGGTTGCTCTTTGATTGTTGGGAGAATGAGTCATAGAATCTAAGGGGGCGGTTTCACATAAAAGCAGCCTGATGTAATCATACTGTCCTTATTTTCTTCGAGACAGCAGAGGTAACGACTGTTTGAGGATGAAGGTAACTGAATCACACTCCTCACTCTCCCTCTGTCTCCCTACTGTAATTCTGCAGTGTGTGTGTGTGTGTGTGTGTGTGTGTGTGTGTGTGTGTGTGTGTGTGTGTGTGTGTGTGTGTGTGTGTGTGTGCGTGCATGCGTGGATGTGTGTATCTAAGCTGCTGACTTTGCAGAGCTTCACATTGACCAAAGTTCCAGTAATAGACCTTATGTGATCATGTATGTGTGTCCTGGCACTGCGCACATTCTCACTCTCAGATGACACTAAAAGCCAGCGTATCCATGTCCCAGACATCCATGCACACACAGGATGTATTAGCTTTACCTGGCTGTGTACAATGCATACCTCTCCTCCATGCTCCTTTCACTTTCTAACGTATGTGTTTATATATAGGCACACGGCTGCCTCTGTGCATGTGCCTCTGCAGATGCGGGTGAGTCACTTTTGGGCTGGACCGCTTTATTTATTTATTTATTTCAGTTCTTATTTTTATTTATTTATGTTTTGCTAATCCCTGTCTCTGGCCAAAAATATAGCCTGCGTTGGGCTTTATCCACGGGCCCTCTGGGAAGAATGGAGGAGGGAAGGAGGGTAAAAGAAGAAGGCGAAGGAGCGTAAAGGGAGTTAAGAGGGATGGGAAGAGACTTAAAGGAAACAGGAGGCCGGAGGGAGGAGATGGGAGGAAGTGAGACTCTCGGGGGTCATTTCAGCTAAACGTGGAAGAGGAGGTGAGGAGTGGAAAAAAATCACGGAGACACACAAAAGGAGGAGAGGGAAGAAGAGGAAGGCAGGCGTAGATGTAAGGAGGTTAGCTGAGGTGCTCAGCAGGACATAGTGGTAACACGCTGGTTTGCATGAAGTGTCTCTTTACCATAATCTAAGCACATAGTGCTTGGGAAGAATTTCCTATCAACCCGCCTTGAACGATGAAGGTTTTATCTTAGCACAGAGAGAGAGAGAGAGAGAGAGAGCGGGTGCCAGGTGCAGCACTGCATAAGGATATAGATAACACCACGAAGAGATTCACTGTTATTTTTGTTTTTCAGTTTTCACACTGGAAGTACAAACGTGACTTATCACAAATTAAGACAAAAAGTAAGAATATTCAATGTAAAACTTTCATTATGCCCAGGTACAAAGTGACCATTAAAAAATAGTGTAGATTAGTACACATTTTTCTGTTAATGATATTTGCTATTTGCCCATTTCATTTATTCACCATGTACTATTCAGTTGAATTTAAAGTTCCATTGAAGGGAGGGGGGGGGTTCAAATTCTTTGACATATTTGGGCATTAAAACACCATAGTTACTTTCAGTGTTATCTGTTTTTTAAAAAAATAATTTAACTCGGTTACTAAATTCGTTACTTTTTGGGATAAGTAAATGGTAACTATAAAAAGTAACATACTGAATAAACCAGACTGTAGTCTCATATAGGATAGAACAGCTTTATTGTCCTTGTATGTTGGACATACAGCAAAATTAGGAGAGCAGAACAGGGTGTAAAATTGCAGCACAGTGGTCAAAACAAAACAAAAACAACAAACACAAACAACAGCAAAGAGCCAGTGCACCCGTGCGCACTGCTTGCTTGTAAGCTGTAAAAACAAAAACAATATTTAAATGGGGTATTTACTGATCGCATTACAGTTGTGCAGGCGAATGTGAACCACAGACCCTATTTACGCCCAGTCACTGAAAAGCCATTCAAAAAAACTCATGGACTATCAGACGAGGAAACAGGAAGCGATGTCATACTCACTGACTCTCGCGTTGCAGGACTCATTCCTGCGGCCCTTAATGTACAGGCCGAGTCTCAGACCTATTCGATGAACAACTCTTTGAGAGAAGCGAGTCACAGTGAGACAGAGTTCTGTGTAGTCATCGAATTGAATATTGATTGACTTACAGCCCCAGTTCTTTTAGTAATTTCACAAAGTTAGTGACACTATCAACCTCAGAATCATGTCGGGCGGTATAGTGGAGCTCCACTCAGCCCCCCCCCCGGTGCCTTTTTTCTGGGTCTCTGTGCGTCTGACTATTACTGGAACTTTTTGAAACTGATGATCTGACATTCACACCCACTTCAGACCGTGCATGGCCAGCTGTGCGCAAGCCAGAGAGGGGGACGCATTGTGCTTGTCTGTCCGGCTCTCTTCTTTCATTTATTACACAAGTGATTGCAACAGTGAGAATGTCTCCCTGTAGAGACGGTCTTGACAATATTACACCCCCCGTAATGACTGACTTCTTCCTCCGTCCTCCCTCGTGGCTATTTGGAACAATTGAAAAAGACATTTTATATTTTATTTATTTTATGGTCCGAGAACACCTCTTAAGGACGAGTTGAGAGGGAACACAACTCGACCCTTGAGGTGTGTTTCCTCGCAAATTTTACAGGCGGCGTTATCATTTTTTAAATCGATGTTAAAGGTGCTGATTTGGGTCATTTTTGTCATTTTGTCAAGATATGGCAAAACAATTACACACTGACCTTATCATGTTTAATTTTCTTCCATTACCCTTAAATGAGCCCCTTAATGTGTATTTACATGAGGAACGGGTCCTCTCTACGGGGGCCGCCATGTTTGTACAGTAATAAAAGTGGACGGACAAAACATCATTTACCATAGGTTCTCCTGTATGCTCCGAAGGGTGAGGGTGGAGGTGATGGATACAACATACAAGTTCTCGACTACCGGTAGATGTCACCAAATCTTACACACCTGCAACTTAAATCACAAAGTCTAATGAGTGGAACTGGAGGAAAACAATAGGAAAAATATGGTGTGAAAGGAGGCAGCAGAAATGAGGAAAGCGAGAGGCCCCAGTGTGAAAGCGAAACTCTGAGGGGGGGTGAAAGTTGGGATAGTGGAGAGCCTTAGTGCACCTCGCCTCACTATGGAAACAGAGTTGGAGCTTGCTGAGTGCAGCCCATTGTCGATGGGAGAAGAAAAACACTCTGAAATACTTGAGGGGAAAATGGGAGAATGGATAGAATTTTTTGCACAAGGCCAAAGAGAATCGACGGAGTAAGAGAAAGCGCAAGTGAGGCCCGGAGAAGACGGCAGGAGAAAAGGCACGGCCAGAATCGGGAGGCAGAAGGGAGGGAGTGATTAAAGAAAGACACACAATGTAAGGATTTTGAGAGACAGGAGAGTGAGGGCGTTTGAAAGCGTTGGAAAGGAGGGAGGAGAGAGGAGGGCTGGAGAGAAAGAGGGATGGAGAGAGAGAATCGGGCCATTCATCCGTGCCTCTGGAGACGGACACAGTCTGAATTCAGGATAACTCATTCAAAACGCCAACTCCACTTTGTCCCGCAGCACCTCTGTCAGTCTCATGCTGCAGCTACCAAGTGGCTGGGACACATCCAGAATACCTTACCACTGTGGCCCACAGCAGTTTGGAGCGTGAGACACCAACCCCCCCAAAGCCCCCCCCCCCCCCCCCCCCCCACACACACACACACACACACGCACGTGATGTTGTTCAAGTGGTAGTAAACCTGATCAAAGCGATGCCCTGGAAAATGCCGTTTGTCTCCAATGTCCGAGCCAATAGGAGGGTTTGATGATAAATACTATGCGTTCCAATGCATACGTGCATTCTCACTGTGCCCCAAGTGTTGTCAGGACCCTGCAGTCTCACTTCCCTGACACCGGAGAGTTTCCGTAACACTGTCAAATAATTGGTCTCCCAGGACCCAGTTGTGCTTAAAGCTGAAAGTTAAACATTAATAAGGCTGTAAACACGCACACATGTAAAACAAATAAATAAATGAATGAATGAATGGGAAAAACAACAACAACGTACATGTGAGGGCAATATGTGGACACAGTGCAGAAACACATGTAAATAATAGAAGTGTGTGTCGTTGACATGAATAATGACAGGTGATAAATGTCCAATCAGTTGTGGTGTCGTTGCTGTTTAGCCTCCCAGGAGCAGAGTAAACAACCGTATATCCTGTTTATGTTGTGGTTGAACACCCACGAGTAAACGTCCTCTTCTGATCCCCTCGTTCCTTCTGCTTTCCAGTGTTATGTTGTCACGACAGAAGGACATCCCAGCGGTATTTTTGACCACGCTATCCCCCGCGCGTGGGTCTCTACGTGTGACCTTGTCAGGAGTGTTCCTTTTTAATCATCCCTGGGAAATCTCTAACATTCTTTTTCAAATTGAACATGAAAGGTAACCTTCTCTATTTTTACTCTGCAGTCTCTCTGCAGAGGACCAGGGAATTATCTTTTCTCGCTCTCGCCGCCTTGGATCTGTGGTAAGGACGGAGACGAAAAAGGGGCGGAGGGAAGTGTGTGTGGTGGTGGTGGTGGTGGTGAAGGAGGGGGGGGTGGGGTGGGTGGGTAAAGACACATACACAGTCAGACAGGGGAAGATGGGGGAGTGAGAGTGGGAGGATGGAGCAGGAAAGAAAGCCAGAGTGAGTGAGTGAGTGAATGGGAAAGACTGACAGTCAGACAGGATGTAAGTGAGAGGGGAAAGTGCAGCAGCACAAGGAGGGAGGAGAAGCAAGGACCGCGCTGCTGTTAGCGAGGCGTTTTAAGGAGTAAGCCAAATATTTGGTGTGATGCAGAACGCTCCTCTGCAGTGTGGAATGAGGCGCCCGTGTAAAACGCCGCAGACACAAGTGCGATAACGAGGAAGTGGTTCGTCGTAGGGAACAATTGGAGGTAAGCGTGAGATGTGGAAGCGCAGCTCCACCTGCCAGTTAGTCGACGGCGGTCCAATGACGGCTTGTCATTATCTGCAAGTTCTCCCGGGCCCACTTCACTATCCACATCGAAGGCGTATGAGCATAATGCCTGCACAGTGCCCGCTTACCTTTTCTCTCTACGTCTATCCGGACTCTCTCTCTCTCTCTCTCTCTCTCTCTCTCTCTCTCTCTCTCCCCCTTTCCTGCCCTCTGTCACAGGCGTGGGGCAGCCTGCTTAAATGGTGGCATTAGCCGAGCCCCACGCAGGCTGAAATATCTAAGGAAGCCATCCGGCGCCAGTTTCGCTCGGTCAGAACACAGCGGGCCGGTCCCATCGGAGACCAATTACAACTGCGGCCGAGCCACGGTTGAGAGGCTCGATCAGAGGGAAACAATGCGCCGAGATATAGACTTTGCACATAGGGGGACGTGTAAGCATGCGTTGCAGTAAATGGCGTGTGCACATGCCGTCCATGCAGCAGTCCCAGCACAAAGACACACTCGGTGCTCACTTCTCTCTGTTTCTCTTCTTCTGTTTCTATTATCTCTCTCGGCAGCTCCGCCTTTGTCTCGATCCGTATTTCTCTGTTTCTTAACAAACATAATAATCCCTCCGTCTTTTGCCGCGCACCAAATCCCGAAGGCTTCACAGTCACTCTCTCGGGGACCCGCACAGCAAATGTTCTCTTCCAGAACAGTATTTACCAAACAAAAAAAGTGTATTCTGCTAATGCAGAATTACCCAAGGACGAGGGAGGTGATCGGGTGCACACACAAGCACGCGCACTCACACACGCGCACGTTCGCACTCTCACACACTCGCTAGTGTTCACTGGTGACTCATGCTCATCTGCAGTACAATCACACATGAACATCATCTTCTCATTGTGACACACACGCACGCACGCACTCGCACGCACACACATGTCAGAAGTGCATAAATCATTCATAATGATCATTAAAGGGGGTGGGGGGTTGGGGCGGGGGTTGGTAGGTGGGATAAATCGCTCCTCAAGCCCCCCTCCCTTTGTCACATTGATGTGAACTGACAGGGCACCAGATAAGGAGCAATTACCTAGAGTCATCTGGGCCGGGGAGCATAAGGCGCATGCACGCACACACACGCGCACACATACGCGCACACACACGCATGCACACACACACACACACACACGCGTGGACGCTCTCAGATGCACTGATTCTAAAGCTCACTCACATGCAGATAGACTGACACATACAAACACACCCTGATGCAGATGATCTCTCACACACACACACACACACGCTCTCTCTCTCTCTCTCACACACACACACACACACACACACACACACAAAGCACACTTACCTTGATTTATTCCTCCTTTTCTCCCGGGCTAGAGAGGGGGAAAGGTTCTTTCTCTCTCTGTCTTCCTCTCTATAAGCCCAAGGGAGAAAAGGCACTTAAGATAACATAGGCACAACACATGTTGAAGCCGAGCTGCTGCTGAGAGTTACAGAACCAGAGGCGAGGGGAACAAGAGAGCGCTATTCAAACAAAGATAAAATACCACTGCTTCTTGACTGGCAAATGACAAGCCTGGAGACTGGGGCTGGGTTGGATTGGGACAGTTTAACACTTGGTGTATTTACACGGTCGTCCCTTCTGTTTGGCAACAATGGATTTCATATTAATGAGGAAATCCCCCTTGTTTGTCATCGTCGCGCTCCCCACTTCCTTTCCCTTTTTTTGAGAATGATCTCGTTTGACCTTTAGAACAATTTGGACCTGGAGGGACTTTACTTCTTATTTGCACTCATTTTAACTTTTTGTACTTAATTTTCTAATGATGGTGTTTTAACAGTGTCTTTGTCTAATATTAGAATTTAGATGTGGTAGAAAAACAGCACCTTATGAAGGATACTGAATAGTTGCATTGTTGCACATGCTGGGGTGAAAGTATTGTTCTTCTATGTGTGATTGCTTCATCTCAGAGGCGAAGCAAAGACTGATTCCTTTTTGCAGTTTTACAATCTAGCATGGAAATACCATGATTAATCCCTGATTTCAAGATGATTTCAGTGTATTCAAGAAAGAAAAAAGTCAGATTCCAGTGCAGGAATGTGCTGTTGGTGTTTTTCTTGTAAAGAAATTACCTGAAAGAGAGGTGGCAAGCAGCAAAGTCAATAGGAGCGGGACATTCCTGCATGAATGTCCTCGACCTTGTGTGCAGAGGATGCCAGAGTTGAGCACACACACAGCGTGATTAATCAGGACTAAATAATTCTCCTGGATTCTGTGTGTGGCTCATTAAATGAGGCCTGGAAGCCTTCAAACATCTGCACTGGTTGTAAAAGAGTCGGTCACAGAAAGAGAAGCAGTTTACTAAAATGATGCAAGGATGCACCAAAGGGAAAGTGAAATCTCGGTGTCTAAATGTTGGACCACAGTGGTTCCTGCAATATGTTCTCTTATTAAAAAAACCCCAACAACTTAAGATGTTTGTGTGTCCTATTAATATATTCCTTAAACTACATTAGACGCCATTGTTATGGAAATAAAACAAAATGGCCGTATATAAAGATGGACGTAGTGTCCATGATGTCACCCATAGGCCTCTGGAGAGTGCTTATGAGGCTCGTAGTGGGCGGTTTAGTCACACCGATGCGTGGCTCCTCCTACTTTCTGGTTCATCCAAAAACGGGCAAAGAGGCGGAGCACAGTTAGAGCTGGGATGGGCCCATGGTGCTGCTGCAGCATCCACAGAACATGCCAGGTTGGCCCAGGTGTCACTCAAGAAGCCACGCCCCTAATTCTGCATAATTTCAAACCTCGATGGAGTAAAGATATGCAAGTGATAAACATCCCCCTCCCAAATGAGTCCAAAAACGTACTTCGTATCAGGCTCTTGATTCACCTCTAAAGTTGCCCATTTTACATGGGAGTCTATGGGGATTGATGTGTTTTGAAGCCAGCCTCAAGTGGCCACCCTGCGAACTGCACGTTTTTCCACTTCCTTACAGGCCTCATCGGTCAGCGGCACTACGTCCTTGACATGGACGCTAAACCCCTCGGTGATAAATTTCAGTCTTTTACGCAAGGTCTTAAAAACACTGAACTGCAAGCTGCACTTTCATTTCATGCCTCGGTCACAACAATGATCTTATAGGAGATGAATTAAAATAAGAAAACACCTGATGACAATACTCTGGGGAGAAAAGCAGCACCCGCCTTGAAGTCGCTTAATCACAAAAGCGATCAATGTTACACAGGTGGGTCGTTGTAGGTTGAGTATCAATTAGCAGTCATTTAGCAGCTGTGAGCTTTAGAAGCAACATCACAGCTAATGAGCTCAAAAAGAGCCAAACTTTGTTTTTGTATTTAGTGCAGGAAAATAAAGCTCTCTCGTTTCAGGCCACATCACAGGTTCCTCTTGTACAGGGATTGCGTCACAGTATCATAACTTGATGTCCCATTTCAAATGAAGAGACAAATGTTTCCATCAGACCCAGAGCAACGTGGGATCCAACACTTTCCCCTGTCTATCCTGTTCTAAGGTTTACTAAAGCTAATGAGCTAGCTACGCTTGTCGCTAAGAAGCATTCAGCTCACACAATGTAGTATCTTATCGGTAATGATGAAACCATCCTTACAGCTCGGATCCTGCGATGGAGATGGTGTCTGAATTGGGACACAGCTAATGTGACAGCGTACTGCACTGACAGAGATGATCCACAGTGACAAACCTGCTGCAAGTTGTAGAAAGGAATGAAATCTAACGTGAACCGTGAGGTAAACACTGCATTATTGAAAATCAGGATGAGTGGAGGTTGCTGTTCTGTTCTGGCCACCAGGACAGGCCTAAATAACAGAGAGACTCGGTACACAACAAAGAGAAGTGTATGTTCTCTACACAGAGTTGAAAGTCTACAAAGAAAGTAAAGTCAGCAAGCTGCGTCCTCTCTGTGCTCGTCGGCTGAAATTGATTTAAGGAACAAACACCTCGCTTTGATTTTGTTGCACAGATTTCAGTCTTTCTTTGTTGCTTATCTCCTTCTGAAAAATAATAAACTGCACTTTTCACAAAATCACTAAAAAGGGAAAAATGCAAGAATTATATCTTTTCTTTTCTATTTATCCGTCTGTGTGTTTGTCTGTCTGTCTGTCTGTCTGTCTGTCTGTCTGTCTCCATCCATCCTCCATCCTCACCTTTATCCCTCATACTGGAGGAGGGGTACATGTTGTTAGAGGGCAGTGATATATTAGATTTGTATTGACTCCAGCAGAACATGGTTAAGATTTTCTATTTCTGTTAGTATTACTAGAATATGTACTCAATTTTTTCTTGGTTGATATTCCCCTGAAAGTACAAAGCTTTCATCATAGAACGAGCCCTTTAATTTGCATAATGAGGTGATGCTCTCTGGGCCACCATGATGCACTATTACGCTTCTACATGGAGGAGTGACATGAGTCAGCCGCAACATGAAACTCCACCATTAGATGTCACGAAATCCTATACTTTGTACCTGCCAAACATACATATAGAAGCAGTTAGGTTATGTTTTAAGCATCTTTTAGCATGATGCCTACCTCTTATCCGCTCACTCGAAATAGCTTTTCCCAAGTTTGTTACGAATGAATCCGTAAACCAACATCCTGTCTAAAGATTTGGAGGTTAAGTAAAAGTCACGCTGTTTATTTGTAATTTTTTAAAGCCTCCAACTGCTGCTAAATATTCCCCTCACATGAATGTGGTTTTTTATCTGTAAATAGTAAATAGTGAGAATGTGCATTTGGCCTGTTATCCCTTCGTCGCCTTCTTGTTGCCCCCCCCCCCCCCCCCCCACACACACACACACATGCTCTAATGTCCTAACAACCGCTGTCAGTCGAGGGGAAGGGGGTGAAGGGGTTGCTGAAGAAGTTCTAAACATGAAGCAGACTTATGTGACCGTGTGCGCTGACACAGTGCAGAGCCGGCGCTGAAGCCGTGCCGCAGAGATGATGTAGCCCCCGGGCCACACATGGATGTCAGACTGGGGTTGAGAACAGTAAATAGCAACGCAACTGTTTAACAGACTGCAGAGTCAAAGGCCGCGGCGATGTGTGTGACCTTTACATCGCTGGTGGGCTGATGGCGGATCCGAGAGAGGCGAGAGGAGTGAAATTGGGAGAGCCGAGGGACCGCACACACACACATGCACATATATACACACACACGTGCTCACACACCCTGTCGTATTTACGCATATGATCGCAGTTAGCATTGCGCGCTAATGCATGAGAACCTAATGTTGTTATTATTGATGCAGAAGAGGTGGCACAGGCACACGTCCTTGTGACTGTTCTGGTTATACTGTGTTAACACCATACCGTGTGTGTGTGTGTGTGTGTGTGTGTGTGTGTGTGTGTGTGTGTGTGTGTGTGTGTGTATGCGTGTGTGTGTGTGTGTTAAATCAGGCAATTCTGCAGTGAAAGTGACTGTCAGACCCGAGTATTGCAGGGATGTGCTGATAGAGAGGTTTTAGAG